>CATIWR010037515.1:0-28627 GCA_949677035.1 Omphalea diandra | reverse complement strand
CTCAATTTTTATTTCTAGTAAAGTTCGTAATAAAAAAAATACTTTGTAGATTAATAAATAATGTTTCACACAATAAAAAATGAAATTGTGAAATTTTTATAATATGTAATTAAGAGAAATACAAGTTATCGAAGTTAGTATATTCTGCCAGCAAATGTTGTGTCAAACTTTTTTATGACTGGTAGACTAAAAATGGGATGGACTTGAATTTTTTTACAAAAAGTCAGTGGCAGTAATCAAACCTTAATAGATGTTATTTTAACTTTGGCAACTATTAAGTGCATATTTGACATTCCTGCCTCCCATTACATCCTTTTGATGTGTTATAGCAAGCAGGGCCAAAAAAAATTATGAAGAAAAAAGAAAATAATTTTATTTTTCTTTGTTTGAAGAGTAAAATATGAAAGAAAATAAAAATATTATTTTATATATTTTCTATTTTACCCTTTATTTAAGAAAATAATTGAATATATAATTGTATTGTATAATGATAAAAAAAGATAATTATTATATATTTTAATTGATTTTATATGAAATAACAATTTATATAATAAAAAATATAATATTAATACTAAAAATAAAAAATCTAACATTAGTGTTTTATATTTCAAATGTTAACAAAATAAATTTATACATTAAGTTATATTTTTTAATATTAAATATTAGTTTTTAAATTAAAAGTTAAACGCTAACATTTATCAAACATTATTTTTTCATATTTTAATCTTCAATTACTGAACATCAATTAGTAAATGTGAAACTAAAAATGTATAAAGTAAAAAATCATAAGATTTTGAGAGAATTAATTTCAATTAAAAATTTTAAATAAAATTATTTTACTAATTTTTTATAATTTAAATTCACTTTATGTTTATTTTAAATCTTAAAAATAAAATAACTTCACTTTAGTGTTGATTTTATATTTATAGGTAGAATTGTAATTTTATAAAAATTTTCTTAATCTCTCATATTTTTTCTCCATTTTGAAGAAAAAATAAAAAATAAATTTTATTTTTCTTTCTCTCTTATTTTTCTTTTTTCTCAAACATAGTAAAGTTATTTTTCCTCTTTATTTTTCACCTTTATTTTATTTTCTCTATTATTTTCCTCTCAGTGGATTAATGAAAACCTACAAAACAAGATGGCCTAATCAAGCAACTTTTGTTTAGCTAAATTCTTCACCTTGACAGGGATATTTACCAACTGATTAGCGAGAAGATTAAGGAGGTGATTAGACAAATGAATTTTGAGGCGGAGGAGTTTATTAATGCCCTGTCCCATCATCAAGGATAATATAGCAGACCAAATTGTTGAAAATACACATGGCATAATACATGTGAAATTTTAGCTATTTTTCATCTTGTGAAGGAATCATTAAAATTGATGGCACAACCAAACATTTCTTGAAGGATTAATACCCATTGAGAAGTGTCTTGAAAACCTCAATTAGGGACAAACCTATTTTTGTTTTTCTTTTTGGCTTTATGGGTACATTAATTTTGATCCATGAGTGGATGATGACAGTATCACATCATGTTTAAACAATTTTGCACTTCACTAAGTACAGGAATCCCAATTGGGTCATGTTTTGTGTACATGCCCTGAATGTGCAGTTTTTCTAGTATTATTTTTATGACACACTTGACTATAGCCATTAAGAAGATACTTTTGGTTTAGGGATATTTTGTTTTTTTTTTTTCTTTAAATTTATAGAATGTGAAACTCGATGGGTAGGTTTTCCTTCTTCTTTTTTTTATTGTTTAATAATAATTAATACATATTTTGTTGGTAATGTAGATATGAGGGGGCCATTGCACCCCTAATTTGACAAACAAGCATTATTCATTTATTTATGTTAGAAAACAAAAAAAAAAAAAAAGAAAAAGAAAAGCAGAGTAAGCCATTGATTCTCCACAAAGTAAAAACCATCCAAAAGTAATTGAACAAAATATCACATCCTCACATGGAGATGACTCATCTATGATGATGCTGATGATGGAAATTTTGCCTATATGGGGCGGCTCACCCTACTCCTATCTCCTTGTGACTCGTATACTTGGGCATCGATGATGTGTCACTAATTCTACACATCAAAAACTTTATTTTGGTGATATAAAAAGGAAGAAAGAACACAAATATTGACATAATTAGGAGGTTTTTGAGAAAACAATAGCAATATTATCCAGCCAAGAAAACGTCAAGAAGAAGAAAAAAGTATTTGTAAGGGAAAAAAAAATTCCACAAAAAGCCCCACTTTCGGTCTCTCATGGGCAGCACACACACCTTTGCGGATGTTGTCTTCCCACCAAACCAAATGCCTAACATATGCCACCAAACCGCCTTACCTCTATTTGCATTACCTCATCCTACCTTTTTTCTATAGCTTAACTATTTAGAATTTAAGACTTTCTTTTTATTTTTAAAGTGAGGTTTATTTATATTTCAACCTTTTTCTTACAGTTTAATTCTTTGGAATTTGAAATATTTTTTTAACAAAATTTGTAAGTTGGTTTTCTACTGTTTTTTATTCATCCATGCTTCAATTTAAAGGTCATATCATAAAATAAATATTTATATTACATTATGTATCCCTGATCTTGAATTATTTTTTTTTTTACGGGTCCTTAATCTCAATAAAAATGAATTGCACTATTGATAAACTTAATCTCATGGCCGACTAACTTTATTATAATGTAAGACGTCACAAATTTAAATATTTTAATTTTTTTTCGATATTTTAATATGTCAAAATAACAATTTATCTTTTCAATCTGTTTTCCTATATATATATATATATATATATATATATATAAGGTGAATGATCTATTTATACTAAATCAGAAAATAATGATATACAAAATTCGATTCATGGTAATACTAAACTACCATATATATGTGTTACTAAAAAATTGAATTTTTTTTTGTATTTTTATGATTCTTTAAAGAAATTTATTTATTTTAACTGTAAACTTAACATTTGGTGAAAATTATCTCAACATGTAGTAAGATATTAAAATCGTCAATATGTATAAATAAACAAATATATATATATATATATATATATATATATATTAAAATTATGTTAGATAGTTTTTTATTATGTATCAAGTTATTATTTTATTTTATTATTTATAAAATTTAACATAATTAAAAATTAATTTAATATAAGATAATTATAAAATAATTACTTAAAATAGAAAATATTTATTTTATAATGAACTAATATATTAAATTTTAATAAAATATAAAATTTAATATGTAAATTATAATAAAAATTTTATATCCGAAATCATGAGTAATTTGTAAAATAATCGCGGCGTGAAAAAGCATAGGCTGATTAATCAATGACTAGGAATTAAGGAATTGTGATAATTCAAAACATAGACTGACCCGTAAACGGGACCCACCAACAAGTCATATTTTCTAGGCGTTGTCAAATGGAGCTTGATTCACAAATTATTCTAAGACATATCGCCAATACTATTTTTTAATGTCATTAATACAATAGGTGAAATATTAAATACAATAATTATTGATTGTCGCCCACCCTCACTTTTTCTTTCTCTTTCATTTAAGCTCTTCAATTGTATAATTTTTAAAGTTAAAGAAATTAGTAGTACTACTTTTTTTTTTTTTGAAACAAAATTCTATCTTATTTTATTTTCTTAAATAAAATTTAAATTTATTTTGATATATTTTTTATTTCATTTTTATTCAATAAATTATCCTATATCTAATTAGATGTATATATCTATATATTGCATTTGTAATTTATATATCTCCATAGATATATATATTGAATATTTATGTATATTTTTTATTTTTATTATTCTTTTGAAAATCATTATTTTTCATAAAAGTTTGTTTTTTTACAACAAATTTTTTATTCTTATTGATTTCATAAATTTTATGTATTCAGTTTTAATAGTAAACTTCAATTTATTAATGATGTTCAAGTTATCAAGTTTGTTTAAAAACTATAAGAGTCTATTTACATTTTTAACAATCATTAAGTTAAATATATTTTTTGTCGAATTATAAATTTAAGTGTTCGGTCATTTTACTTAGAAAATATTATAAATAGATGTTACTTTTTTGATATTTTTATATAATTGATATATTATTATTATCATTATATTCGTAAATCAAATTGTACAATTTATTAATTCTATATATGAGTTCAAAATTTCCTAAAAAAGGTTTATTAAGATTTAGTTGGTACACATTACTTTTTATTAAGATTTTAAGAATTAAATATTATGGAAGTGAAAATATATTATTAAGTACATATATAATTTTTTTTACAATGAGTTACTTTTTTTGAGAATATTTATAATTTACTTAATATAATAAATAATTCTAAAATATTAAGATTAAAAATGTGAATTAATCAAATGAATAAATATTAAAAGAGAATGTTAGTAAGCGATTGTTAGGACTAATTTGGAATAAATTATACCAAAAAATAAAAAAAAAAATTTAATAATATAATTTATTTATTTTAGTAATAAAATTTTGTATTTAAAATAAAGTTCAAATTAATAGAATCATTAATAAATTTTTTAACTTTTCATCAAACTTTTTTAAAATAAAATAATTAAATTATTTTAAATATGATATTTTCAAACAGACGAATCATTAAAATATAATTTAATTCTTTAAAATTTTCTTATAATTTGAGTTTTTAAATACTTTTTTCATCCTAAAATGATTAAAAAATTTCTATTTTAGGCGTCTCAAAATGATTGATAATTTTTTTAATTGATAATTAATTAAATAATTATCTAATATATCCTTATTAATTGACGTGTATTTCTAAACTATCAATAAATTACTATTATATTTTTTATTTTGAATTTGTATCTTTAATGCACTATTTAATCTTTTTTTAAGTTTCAATAATCATTTTTCTTTAATTGATTATAAGGTTTTTGTTGTTCAAAATTAAAAAAAAAATTGAATTGACATTTATAAGCAACATTAACAACTATATTTTATTAATGTTGATAAAATAAAAAAATAAATAGGATATTTTAATAAAAAAGTGGTTAAAATACACAAAATAAATAAACTAACTTTCTTAATTTTCGTAGAAATGAAATTTTATCAATGATTTTAGAATGAAGGGATAATGATTCTAACATCACTAACATTACTCTCACTTTATAATATTGATTAATGGAGAAAAACAATTACTAGTAAGTGCTTATCCGTGTGTTAGTAGAAAAATTAATAGGTGGTTCGTATTAGTGTTCTCAACAATAAGTGCATAATTATTTGTAAAAAAAGAAAACGAAAAAAAATATCGATCAAGTTGAAAATTTTTCTTAACAATAATTTCTCTTTGTTCACAATTTGGAAGACAAATTTATAACAGTGATATTTTAATTTTGACGTCAATTTTTAATAATGTCACTTTACCATTAACAATGATTTATTAACTGAATAATATTAGTTTTTTTTTTTGGTATTAATGTGGATGGTATAATTGCTAATTTCAGTGTGTGCTCTGTTATTTGGATTTCTAGGCAGAAAAATGAAGTAGCCCATTGGTTTGCCTTCTTTAGCTTTTGATTATGGTTCTGACCAATTTTTTGTTGAAGAAGTTCCACTAATTCTAGATCAATTAGTGGAAAAAGAACCATGTAATTCTGCTTTTCATTTTTTTTCCTAAAAAAAAAACTCACTACAGTTTAATAAAATGTAATTAGTTTTTTTAAAGTCAAATTTAATTAATTTTATCCCTTTTTTTTTCCGACTTGCCTTATAATGAAATTGATTTGGAGTCTCGACTAAATTTTGGGATAATTAAAGATGGGATTGCTATTATTATTAATAACAATTGATATTTATGTTTTGTTGGTTTAATTATTGAAAATGAATCAGATAGTATTTATGAAGAAATGATTCGTTGAGACAAATAAAACTAAATCGGTAATTATGTTGAGAGCTAGAAAATGGAATTGGAGAAGGAATGGTTCATCGATGGAGGACTTGTTTAATTAATCCTAAACCAGCGTCAGAAATTGCCTAATCCAAAACAAAATTTAAATCTGTATTAATTATTACATACGGATGGCTGACCCATGAACAGAGAATGCTTCCACAACCGACCCAATGTATTTTTTTATTCAAAAATATTTTTTTTAAAAAAAAAAAAACATAAAAGCAGCCAATGAATGACCAATATTCGTAAAACCCTAATTCAGATGGTAAGCGAGAGAGAGAGACAGAGCCATTAACGATTACTATTAATATAATAATAATCCATAGAAAAGAAGAGAGAGAAAGTATGGTGCTTCGGTTTTAAAAATTAATAAATACTTTAAAAAAAAAAGTAGCAGAGAGAGAAACCGGGAAAGATGGTGGTAGGAAGGATAGAAATAGTAGACGAAAGAGAAGAGGTAGAGGTGCAGAAGAAGAAGAAGAAGCAGCAGCTGAAGAAGAAAAACAATAGTAATTTAGTACTAGTAGTAATATTCGTAGTCATAGATATGCGTGCAAGAAGCGGAATCTTCTCTTCTGTATTTCTCCTTTTCCTTCTTTTCATCCTCATTTTGCCCCACATTTAATCTAATCCTTCCTCCTTTTCTTCTTTCGTGATATGCGTCTTTCGATCTTCGGATGCATTCTTGATGAATCCGGGATCGGTTAGTTTTTAAGCACTTTTTGGATCTTTTTCTTTATTTCCTTTTAGTCATTATTATTGTTCTTGTTTTTATGTTGTGAGATACATTTTGTTGTACATATTGGTAGATTTATAGTTTTCTTTCTTTTCCTCCTTGGATATTTTATTGTTTTCTTCATTCTTGGAGGAGGATTTCTTGCATATCTTAATCCTCGCTAATCACACACTAAAAAGAAAAAAAAAAGCAAAAAAAAATAAAAAACATATCACCCATCATTTTATTTTTGGGTTCCCATTTTACCAATCATTGATTTAATACTCCCTCTTGTTATGGTACCAAATATTTGATCAATTTGTCATCTTTTGTTGTTATTATTATTACTATCACCATACTCAAATTAATCGTAAAAAACAGCAAGTAGAAGAAAAAGAAGTAGAACTAGTAGTTGGGGTTGTAATTTGTTCGGGTTTTGTGTTTTTTTGCTGTTCTATGGGAATACCTGATACTTCACTAACAGATCTACTACACAAGGTTAAGTCTTGGATTTCTTGGAGGGTAAGGGATCTATCACCAACATCTTTATCTGCTGCTGCTGAATTTGGATTTGAACTTGAACTTGAGATGCCTAATAACGGTGGCCTCAACACGTGTTGTGAGTGTCATTCAAACTTTGCTGGCTTTTACAATGGACACCACTGTCATAGCTGTGGTAGGTGGCTGTGTGTTCAGTGTTTTAGCGGATATGAGTCTGCTGCTGTTATTCAATCCAATGATGTGAAGACGAATGGTGATTGTCGGGAGAGTGTCAGTTCTTGCAAATTCTGTAAAGGGTTACATATGAAAAATGAAGATGGGAGGAAGAACAGTGACAAAGTTCATCCTTCGGAGTCTCCTCGAGAGAGTCCTGAGCCTCCCTCCCTTTCATTCAATGGTGGTGAATCGATTAGGAGGGATAGCCTTGCCCACTATCTTGATTCCAGGGATGGTGGGTATTCTCCGCTCGCAGTAACCAGCAGGAGTATGAGTTCATTTAGTGCTCAACCATCTCCAGTTTCTGCTTGTCACTCTCCAAGCCGGTAAACCTTTTATTTATCTGGATAATAGTCTTGTTGTAACATTATCGTAGGTGTCTAGAAACAGAACTGTTGATGTAACATGTATTATGTATTTATCGAACATTTTTTCCCCCTTTTTGTTGTCTGTTCATGCTCTGTATCTGTATATTGACTGATGTAGGAGTGACGAAGAAGAAGCAGAGGATTCTGGCAAGCAGTTTTATAGCCTATCAAATGAATACTGTCATGATGTTTCAGATATAGATTCAAGTAGTGTTAGAGCTAGATGTGAATTCTACAGTTGCAAGTCAGTGGGATCGAGTCCTTTAGACAGCCCTTCTAGGATTGATTTTACTTCCTATAGATTTGGGCATTCTGTACAGCGGGAACAAGAGGGGAGCCCATGGGCTCAAAATGATGGTCCCTTTGATCATGAAACTGTGCCTATTTTAAGAAGGCTTGACAAAGGGACTGAGGATTCTGGAAATACTGATGATTACTTTGATGAAGTGTCAATATTACAGAACCGATTTGACAAGTCTCAAAAACCATTGGATTTTGAAAGCAATGGTTGTATCTGGTCTCCCCCGCCTCCTGAGGATGAAAACGCAGAGGCAGAGAGTAATTTCTTTTCATATGATGACGAAGATGATGATATTGGGGACTCAGGTGCCTTGTTCTCATCCGCTAGTAGCCTCTTTAGTATGTTGCCATCAAAGGAAAAACAGAAGGAGTGCAACAAGGAGCCTCTCAGAGCTGTGATTCAGGGGCATTTCAGGGCTCTTGTGTCTCAGCTTTTGCATGGGGAAGGCATCAAAGTCAGCAAAGGCGATGGTACTGAGGGCTGGCTTGATATAGTTACATCACTAGCATGGCAAGCAGCAAATTTTGTGAGACCAGATACTAGCAGAGGAGGCAGTATGGATCCCGGTAATTATGTAAAAGTTAAATGTATAGCATCAGGAAATCCAAGTGATAGGTATAATTCCTGTAATCTTTTGCAGATGCTTGATGCTCCTTTACACCAACTTTTTTGTTTCTTTACATTTTTATGTCACAAATCTTTAAGTTGTGAATTTCTTTGGCGCTTGCAGCACCCTTGTGAAGGGAGTAGTTTGTACAAAAAATATAAAGCATAAGCGCATGACCACACAATACAAAAATCCCAGATTGCTTCTTTTAGGAGGAGCACTTGAATATCAGAGTGTTGTAAATCAGCTAGCATCTTTTAATACATTGGTGCAACAGGTACCTTCATTAATGCACTGCTGCACCCATTCTTGAAAAGGTAACAAATTATGCAAATGAGGACGCTAGTGAAAGTTCTGAGATTTTTTCTTTTGCACAGGAAAATTATCATCTCAAGATGATTATGTCAAAGATAGAGGCGCTTCGCCCAAATGTTTTGCTAGTAGAGAAGAGTGTATCTCCATATGCCCAAGAATATCTACTGGCAAAGGAAATTTCTTTGGTGCTGAATGTGAAAAGACCATTACTGGAGCGGATAGCTCGGTGCACAGGTGCTTTTATTTGTCCATCGGTTGATAAGATTTCTATGACAAGACTTGGGCACTGTGAAATGTTCCACATACAGAGAGTGTCTGAGGAACATGGGACTGCCAATCAGTTCAACAAAAAGCCATCTAAAACGTTGATGTTTTTTGAAGGATGCCCAAGGCGTCTAGGATGCACGGTAGAGTATAATATTATAAATTATTTTCGATTTTCAATGAACTTGAATATTATGAGGTTTTAAAACATGTAGATGCATAGCTTTTCCACTTATGTGCTGTTTGTTTTATGGAAGTGTCTTTGATGTTTGGATATGAAGCATGGCTTATTTGTGTCTGTTTGTGTTTGCTCCTGCATTGTACAGTAGTGCATTGTATTCTTACGAATTGTTTTCCTTTGTTTCATTTAGGTGCCGATGACTTGGGGTGGCCCTGTAAACCATATGAGAAAATTTGTAAATTACATGATTGGGCTATCCTATATTGCTCAAAGTCTATAATATTTTTCCCCTGAGAATGTTGCTCTCTTCTTTGATTAGTATCTTGATTCATAAAAATTAACAGTTCTTAGGAAGTACATTGATGTCTTTGGGTTGGTTAATAATCTGGTTAATGAGAATATTCTGTTTATTTTGACTAGTTTTATGATTCACAAAAATAGTAGTTTTAGGAAGTAGATTGAGTTCCTTGGGTTGGTTGATAATATGGTTAATCTTGAACAATTTAATTATATTTTGTCTGACTTTATGCCTCAGCATTGCATGCACATTTCACTTCTTCTATACTTTTACAAACAATTTGCTGATAACTTTATTCCGGTATTTGCTTTGAAGCAGAACCCTTAGAACACCCAATCATGACTCTAAATATAAATGACAATTATCCTCTCCCAATTTAATTTACCCCATGTGCAGAAATATCTCTTCCTCTTGTTTGACTATGGAAACTATGTGGCTCAACTAGTCAATATGGTAATAGGTTGTAATATAGTTGGCTGGTCGAACATCATGTGTATTATCAGAATGAAATATTTACTGGTTAAGATGATAGGACACTTGTTGTGCGATTTGTTTTGCTAATAGGATGGGACTTTTGACTCTTGAATGCCTCTTTAGAAGTTATGTTTTGTCAGGAAATACTTGTTAGAAGGTTGTCAATTTTTGCTTGATATTCTCAACCATCATCCTGTTTTAGGCAAGCTGGATACTACTATTCTCAATTGGCTTTTTTTTTTTTTTAGCTGTTAGCCTCACGGTCTTGCATTTCCATCTTTGAATTTGTGCGTGGAGAACTTTCAGATATTGTTTTTCTTTGATCAAGGTGTTGTGGTCTATTTGTAGGTCCTGCTGAGAGGCACATGTCATGAAGAACTCAAGAAGGTCAAGCATGTTATTCAATATGCAGTTTTTGCAGCCTATCACTTGTCTCTTGAGACTTCCTTCCTTGCGGATGAAGGAGCTAGCCTTCCTGAGATGGCAGTTAAACATTCAATTGCTGTACGAGAGAGGACAGCAATTGATAATGCCATTTTGCGTATCTCTCCAACCAATTGCCATGCCATAACTGATGCCTCTGCCCAAGATGATGGACCAGTAGATCTGAAGCCAGAGCATGCTGGACCAGAATCATTAATAGACATGGATACTATCAATATCCCTCCTTTAGTTCTTGCTTCTGTGGATTATAGGTTTGGAAACACATTCTCTGATGCATACCATGAGGATGTAGTATCTAATGTGGGCTTGGACTCATTTGCTAGTAGTCAATTTGAGGATCAGAAGATGCCTATGGTGTCTCCTTCTGGTATTGAAAACCTTTCGCAGCGAGACTTGCAAGATGTCGTTGCTCAAGAGGAAGGGCAGCTTAAGGAAACTCTTGAATTAACAAAATCAACAAGGATTGATGAATATGAAGTCTCTAGTGAATACTTAGCCACCGACGCTCACCAGAGCATATTAGTATCTTTTTCAAGCCGCTGTGTAGTGAAAGGAACTGTATGCGAACGCTCTCAGCTCCTCCGCATAAGGTTTTATGGATCTTTTGACAAGCCACTTGGAAGATATCTGCGTGATGATCTGTTTGATCAGGTTATTTACCATGGGCTTTCTTTGTTGTTTTTTTCCCTGCAATATATTTGAAGCTTAAATATTAATAGTGTTTGTTGTCACCAGAGATCTTGCTGTAGATCTTGTCAGGAGCCAGCTGAAGCACATGTACTATGTTATACTCACCCGCAAGGAAATCTTACAATCAATGTTAGATCCCTTTCATCTGAAAAGCTACCTGGAGAAAGAGATGGTAAGATATGGATGTGGCACCGGTGCCTAAGGTGTTCTCATATAGATGGAGTTCCACCAGCAACTCGCAGAGTGGTTATGTCAGATGCTGCATGGGGACTTTCTTTTGGAAAGTTTTTGGAGCTGAGCTTTTCAAACCATGCAACTGCTAACCGTGTGGCTCCCTGTGGCCATTCATTGCAGAGGGATTGCCTTCGTTTCTATGGGTAAATATTACATGTTTCATAATCAGTTATTTTTTAACTAGAGTTTAATTGTTTGTAATCAATGGAAAGTCTCATATGACAGGTTTGGGAGCATGGTTGCATTCTTCCGCTATTCCCCCATTGATATTCTTAACGTTCATTTACCTCCCTCAATGCTTGAATTCAAAGGCCATGTTCAGCAAGAGTGGATAAGAAAAGAGGCAGCTGAGGTGCTTTTAAGAATTTGGACTTGGTTATTGCATGATTTTTTTTGGCAGATATTTAATATGGAATAAATTCAGTAATTTCTGTATGTTTGTCTTATGCAGCTTTTGGCCAACATAGAACCCTTTTATGCAGATCTATATGATGTGCTTGACAGTATGGAAGAGAGAAGTAAACTTGTTGGAAGTGATCTGTCAGAAATGAATGAGTTACAGAATCACATCATGGAGTTGAAGGATCAACTTAGAAAGGAAAGAAATGATTTCTTTGTAAGTGGACATGAAAATACTTCTTCATTGTATGAATCATTAATATAAAAACTTTCTGGTATGTAATGTCTTGCGAAGTGCCTGTAGTGTAAATCTATTTTAGATTAATACATTGTCCATTTTTTAATTTTTTAAATGATGACTTCTGATTTGATCCTTGTAAATAGGGTGTGCTACAAGCGGCTGTTATGGAGAATTCACAGCTGGGTCAGGCAACTTTAGACATTTTAGAACTTAATCGCTTGAGACGTTCTCTTCTAATTGGTTCACAAGTTTGGGATCGTCAGCTTTATTCTTTGGATTCTCTCCTAAAGACAAATTCTGTTGTTAAAGCTATAAACAGGGATGCATCAAATATACACCTGGACGAGCTAAGAAGTGATGCATCTTGCAAGGATTGCAAGTTTGACAGTGATCGCGTAGAAGATGTCAACAGATGTTCGAAGCCACAGGAATCTGCTGGGGCTGAGGTGTCAGATCAGAATAAGAATAGTCAATCCCTTCAACATTTTGCCGCTGAAGGTTCTATGTTGCCTTTATATCACTGCAACAGAGAAGAGGAATTGCACTCAGACACAGAAATTACAGTAAATAACGCATTCTTTAATGATGTCCCCCCCAAATCTTCCAGTCTATCTGACAGAATTGATTCTGCATGGACGGGTACCGATCAACTTCTGACAAAAATTCAACCTTCACATGCATCTCTCACAGATCGATTGCAAGTCATGTCTGGTAAGCAGATGAGTATATGTAATCCTCCTCACAGAAGGATGCTGGCACCCGTAAGAGTTAATTCTTTCGACTCTGCATTGAGAGTCCAAGAAAGAATACGAAAGGGATTACCTCCTTCTTCATTGTATTTGTTGACTCTTAAATCATTCCATGCATTTGGAGATTACAGAAGTATGGTGAGGGATCCTGTTTCAAATGCAATGAGGACTTATTCCCAAACTGTGCCACTGGAGGCACAGAAACTAAATTTAATGCCCAGTTCTGCACCCTTATTTATATCCTCTGCGTCTCAGATGTCCGGAGGAGCTCGGCTGTTGCTTCCTCAAAGGAATCACAGTGATTTTGTGATTGGTGTATATGACGATGATCCTGCCAGCATAATATCTTATGCCCTTTGTTCCAACGAGTATAAGGATCGGGTTGCTGATAAGTCAAATGAGAATGAAGGAAGCTGGAGTGTGAATGAGCATGGAAAGGAGGATTCTACAAATTCCTCATTTTCTGCCTCGCAGTCTTTTGGTTCCATGGACTTGGATTATATGCATTATGGAAGTTATGTGTCTGAAGATCCTTCATCTTCCACTGGCACACTGTTTATGGTTTCCAAAAAATCTCCACATTTAACAATATCATATGGTGATAATTCTTCAAGTGCTGGAGGCAAAGTAAAGTTTTCTGTGACTTGTTATTTTGCTAAGCAGTTTGATTCTCTGAGGAAGAAATGCTGCCCCAGTGAAGTGGATTTTGTACGTTCCTTGAGTCGCTCCCAAAGATGGAGTGCACAAGGAGGGAAAAGCAATGTATACTTTGCCAAGTCCTTGGATGAGAGGTTCATTATAAAACAAGTTAAAAAGACTGAATTGGACTCTTTTGAGGAATTTGCATTAGAATACTTCAAATATTTGACAGATTCTCTTAGCACAGGAAGTCCAACTTGCCTTGCAAAAATTCTTGGTATTTATCAGGTTAGGTTTCTATTTTTACACACATATTCACACTAAACATTCATAAAGGGGTTGACAGGGTGCAAGGAACAAATGCACTAACTGTCTTCTTGTTCTTGTACATTCATTGATGGCAGGTTACTGTCAAGCACTTGAAAGGTGGCAAGGAAGTGAAAATGGATCTAATGGTGATGGAAAATCTCTTTTTCAATAGAAGTATTGCAAGGATGTACGACCTTAAGGGTTCAGCCCGATCCCGCTATAATCCAGATACAACTGGGAAAAACAAAGTATTGTTAGATATGAATCTAGTTGAAACACTACGTACAGATCCCATATTTCTTGGAAGCAAGGCCAAGAGAAGCCTAGAGCGAGCTATATGGAATGATACATCTTTTTTAGCGGTAAGATTTTTGTTTAGCATCTTATGATTTTAGGCATTTGTTCTTTCATCCTCAAATTTCATTTAAGATTTTTTCTTCAATGCATAATGACTAGAGTCTTTCTGCTCTCTTTTATTAATTTATTTTTTTTTAAGATAATGATTTTAGATTTTGAACTTTTGATATTTACCGAAAATTATAAAAGATTTCTCAGTGTCTGACATTTTTAGAAGCCAAACAACTTTCACTTGGTTTCTGGGAACAGCCATCTCTGTCCTATATTGTGTTTCAAACATTTGTTTGATTAACATATGCTATGCTACATTCCCAGTTACTGGTTACTAATTTACTTAAAACTGACAGAAGATGTATGGTGACATCTATCAGTCATGGGGAGAGAATGGTATCTAGAGACACAATAAGAAGGGTCTCCAACACCATATTCTACTTCTAATCAATCAAGATTCAAGAAATTACCATATAGTTTGAAACAAATTAATATTGATGTTTTTATTCATGTTTTAGGGCAGTATGGGTTAGCATCATTTTTTTTTATATCTAATTGCTTGGAATATTAGTGCCTGAACTACGGAAACTGCACTAATTATAGCGCTTATATTAGTAGATGTTTTTGGTGGATCTAGTTCCTTTAGTGGTTTTATCATTCCTTCGTATTTATTATTCACATTTTATTTATTCTTGTCCAGTCTGTCGATGTTATGGACTACTCTTTGTTGGTTGGGGTGGACAAGGAGCGGAAGGAGCTGGTTTTAGGAATCATTGATTTCTTGAGACAATATACATGGGATAAGCATTTGGAGACATGGGTTAAGGCATCTGGAATTCTTGGTGGCCTAATGAACGCTTCCCCTACGATTATTTCCCCAAAACAATACAAGAAAAGATTCCGAAAAGCGATGACTTCATATTTTCTCACAGTTCCAGATCAGTGGTCTTCATGAACCGAATCATTGCATTCTTTTGATTCAAAAATCATTCCTTAATAAGGCAACAGTGTTCATAGCTAGAGATAAGCGGGAAGGAATGCCAATCCATCCCAGTGAAAGTTCCCCTCCGCCCCTTTGATGAAATCTTTGTATGGGCGAATTTTAGAATCCTTGTTGAGGTCTTTGTACATCTTTTTTGTACATGTGCAAGAGTCACCTCAAAGAAGGTTATTCAGCATGATTTATTTGCATTGTATTCTATTGTGGGTAACAAACAGTACTAAAGTCCAACCGTGTATTTCAAGAAATAGAAATGATCCTTGAGTATGGTTGTTCCAAAGTACATAGAACAGAGATTTAAGATTTTAACCCTTTTAGTGAAAGCTTTCCTTTCAAACACGGGTTAATGCGAGCTCATCTTAAATATGGTAAGTTTCGTTTTTTTAGGGTGCGCAATACACAAGGGGGTGAGCCTTAAAATGGACCTTTCTGTTTTTTTTCCGAGGAAATAAAAGATTTAGAATTAATTGAGAAGTGGCAAACGCCATGTGTGCATTAGACACAGCCGATAAGCTTAAGAGACTTAGGGACCTCTTCCATGAGGATGAGCTCTTGATCAATTGAAGTACAAAAATAGGAGAAAGCATCTGCTAGTCTATTAGCGGTGCGACACCCAAAGCTAACATTCGCAATAAAGAGATTAGTGGCTAACTGGTGAATATCACTTACTAGAAGAGACGTAAGGATCTCTATGGTAGATTTCATTAAGGCAATCAATCACAACTTTGCAAGCACTTTCAAACACCAGATGACCCGGTTAACATCCTTTAGAACCATAAGTGCCCGTCAAATAGCCAAAGCTTTTGCCAGCTGGCTATTACAGTTAAACAGGATCCTTTGGGCACCTGAGACCACACTTTCACCATTACTATTTGGCACCACAAGACCCAGTTCAATTGAGTCATTCTTGAAAATGGCAGCATCCGAATTGACCTTGAAAGAGTTCGAAGGGAGAGGGGTCCACTCCATCTTGCAAGAGAGCCAAAGCCTTCTCAAACGCATCTATTTCATTTAAGGAAAATATTGCGGTGCGCCTGGCTAATCAGTGCCTCATTCAATTACAGCCACGTATTGTAGCCGCTGTGATATAAAAGAATAAAAAAGTGGACTAACAAAAAACAAAAAAGAAAGGTGATTGATTAAAATGATAAACAATAAAATATTAATAATGACCCTTAAACAAAATTTTATTAACAAATAAGCTATAAATACAAAATTTAATATCCGAAATAATTCTTGAATAAATTTTTTTATTAAACAAATCTGAAATAGAAATATGAAATAATAATAATAAAAATGATTAAATAAAAAATAAAATATAATTGACACTTACATAATAATTTATGTATATTCATGTAATAATTATTTATTCAAAGATAATTAAATAAATATAATAAAATAAAAAATATGTTCATGAAAATTAAGAGATTAGAAAGTAAATCAAATGATAAATATAAAATAACATTAGTGTAAGAATTTAATAATGTTTAGAATAACATATTTTACAAATGTATATATTAGTATATAATATCAAAATAATATTATTTATTTTATATTGTGAATATGTAGAATCATACTCTAAGTATCTAATTATTATTTTTTTTGTATTTATTACATATTCAAAGTATTAAATTTTTTATTTAATAGAAAAATATTAAAATTAAAAATTTATATATTTTTATTCAATATCATTGATTGAGTATAATTTAGATATTTTTAAAAATCATAAATAAAAAATGGAAAGTGATTAAAGTTTTTGATACATAAAATGAAACATGCTTTATTTTATACTATTGCAGTTAAAGGTAATAATTTTTTATCCAATCAAAGAATCGAACTTGAACTCATTCGAAAAGGTGACATGAACCTGAATTTTTGTATCATGGACCTCAAAGCATGTAGTATCATGTTTCAGGTGCTCAATATACGTATGTATGAGATATTTTCTCTTATATATGTCATCAATTTATGTCTATACCATAATAAATTGATATTTCTTCTTTATATTTCAAGATTTTTTTACCGTTCAACCTTCTTTTTTATTTTGTTGTTTTATTGATCTTTTTCTTTATTATTATAAATAGAACAAACTGATGGAATATTCTTTAGTTTAAATTTTCTATTATTATTATTTAATTTTAATTTTAAAAGTTTTTTATATAGAAATTAAAAAGTTAAATTTTTAAAAATAAATGAACCTAGTAATTTAAAAATTTAAGATTGTATAATCATTCATATATTTATTAAAAATTATTTATTATAATATTTGCTAAAAATATTTATTAAAATGATACTTATTAAATAAATTTTTATTAAATTAAACTTCATAATGATAAACACCAACAAATATGCAAGTCAAAATAAATATACTTACAAATCAATAACAATGCACTTTTAATAAAAAAAGCTCATATATTTATTGATCAACATAAATTTACTAGCAATGTAACAAAAAATGTATCTGAAATAAAAAATAATGTACCTAAAGTATAATATTAATATTCTTAGATCACAAAAAATGTAGAAAATTATTATAACCTTTTATTATATAAGTCAAGATAGAAAACCCAATATATATATAATACAAAACCAGTGTATCTTTTCTAAAACATTATGTGTCTGCAGAACAATAACAATTCATCTAAAATAAGAAAATAATACACGTAAAATACAACACTAATATATTTAGGATTATCAGGACTGTACTTAGATCACTATAAATATAGAATATCATTATAACTTTTTATTATATAAATGTACCTAAAATAAGAATATAATATACCTAAAGTACAACATCAATGTGCTTAAAATTATCAAGAATGTAGTTAGATCATTAGAAATATGAAGATCATTATAATTTTTTATTATATAAGTCAAAATAGAAAACTTAATGTACAGATGATACAAAACTAATGTGTCTTCTCTATAACATTAATGTACCTGCGGAATAATAATAATATACCTAAAATAAGAAAACAATATATCTAAAATAAAAAAACAATGTACCTAGACTACAACACCAATATAGTTAGAATCATATAGAAGATCATTAGAATTATTTATTACAGAAGTTGATAGAAAATAAATATACATACATTACAAAGTTAGTGTACATTCTCTAAAATATTAATATGTTTTCATATTAAACACTATGTGCCTACAGTTTTAAAGTAATGTACTTGCAACCAATAAAAATGTACATAAATATTCAAAGTTTTTATTAAACAACTTCAAGTACAACATCAATAGAAATGTACCCAGATATTCAAAGTTTTTATTAAACAACTTCAAAAATACAATATCAATTCTCATACAGTTTATTAAACAATTTTAGTCTATATCAATTTCAAAGATATTTATTAAACAAATACTCATTGCAATATAAAAAAAGGACAGATATATTTATTTAAAATATTTATTAAAGAAGAGATTTCAAACACAAATTTCATGATTTTGAAAAAGAAATGAAAATTTTAGAGCAAAAAAATCGAAGCTAAATATTTTAAATCATTGATTCTATTGCAAAGAAACCAACTAGTAGTTATTTTAAAATTAAAATCTCAACTAAAAGTAATTCCATAAAATGTAAAAAATGGACGCATATTGAAGTTAGAACCACGATACGAGGTGGATATAAATCCATAATAGAATTTACATCCAAACCCAATTTGAATCCGGATAAACTCGAAATGATTCGAAAATTTTTTAGTTGTGTTAGGTTTGGGCAAGAGTCAATTCGATGAGTTGAGTTAAAATTAATTTGAATATGTCAACCTGTAACCTAATCATATTTTACCCCATGATAATATAAAATATTTTTTATTACTAAATATATATAAAAGGTAGAATAATTAAAATAAAAAAGAAAAAAATTATTTTAAAAAATATTTAGATTATTTAATTTAATTTAATTTAATTTTAATTAAAATATAATGATATATTAATATTTTAATTTAAAATATTTAAATAGTTTTTTTAAAAATATAATTTTAAATATAAAAATTAATTTTTAAAAAAAATTGAAAGGATTTTTTTAACAAATTGAGAGATTGTATGAATTATAAATTTAGATTTTATAATTTTTAAATTTAAATATAAAATTAAAATCCATCATACACAAGTATATAATAAATTTAAGTAAAATTTAATAATAGTTATATAAGTGAGATATAATATTTATATTTAAGATAATTAATTTAATTTTTAATTGAACTTAAGTTATGTATTTGATGGAAGTTAATTTAATTATCAACAGAGAAAATTTTATATGGTGCAAAGTTTAATTATGCAAATTTGAAATATTATATTATTATTATTATTATTAATATTATTATATTAATAGGATTACTTTATTATCAACCTTAAATTGATTTTCTTCATGAAGTTTCTTGTTTCTGGAGAACCAGACGTTCTATAAAATCGTGCATGCAAGCTCTGAAATCTCTGACATTTTTCCTCTTAAGATTGAGCTTAGCCACACTAATCCTTGTGCTCCACTTAGAGAATACACATCCAGTCTAAGAGCACTCACATATCCTAACTTTGCGATGACTGGACAACACAGAAATAGATGATCTTGTGTCTCCGGACACTCCAGCCAAGATTACTGAGAGTCGGCAGCGAATCTTTGCATACCTGCCAAATGAAGTGTTTAACTTTGGGAGGCACATTAAGCTGCCAAATTTTATTCCATGAATTATCAACATAACTAGAAGAGGCCTCATTTTGGCGATGTTGAGATTTTAGCATTCGTTGCACCACCCAATATGCTGATTTCACCGAGAAAGCTTCCGCTTTTGAGAACCTCCATATCAACTCATCAGCTCTTCTTTGCCAACTAAGAGGTATAGCAAGAATTGCCCGCACTTCCTCAACTGAAAAGATCTGGTTTAGCTTAGATACATTTCAATTTGAACCATCCTCCAGCATTAGTGCCCACAACAGGGAGGGGGAACTTCACACTCGACGACACCCGCCCCTCATTACCGCCTCTCAACCACCTGTTATGCCAAATATTTATACTTCTCCCATCTTCCACTCTCCATCCAAGGTCTTCGCTCATCAGGTCTTTCCCCTTTAAAATGCTAAACCACACAAAGATTGCCATGGGATTTGAGCGAGCTAATAATGGACCTTCATTAACTGAATACAAAGGACATATATGATTATGTATTGTTACATTTTGTTGCTTCAGTGATTAGCTCATGCTTAAGGCATATTTAGTTACATTAAAAAATGAAAAATAAATTTTATTTTAAGATATGTATTTTAGAATTTCAACATTTTTGCTTAATATATTTATATATAAGAAAAATAGTGAGACATTTTCAATTTTTAAAATTTTGAACTAAGGCCTCGTTTGAATTGAGAAAATTTAAAATTCGTAGATATAAAATTAATGGACTTCGAAAATTCTATTGTTTGATTTGAACATAAAATTTATGATTATTAGGGGTAATGTTGGAATAAAAAATATTATAACAATACATCATTTATTAAAAATGATTGGATTTTGAATTTTTCCACCTTTTGATAGGAAAATAAAAATCCTCAAAATGAAAAATTACGAAAAATGATGGATTGTACAAAATCCATGAATTATAATATTTTTTAGTTTGCCAAATGACATGGATAATCATTCATTTAAAATTTATTAATCCATACGATACCTAACTTAAGATAACAAAAACAAAAAAAAAAAAGTTCTATTTCTATTTCTTGGTGTACCAAACCCACTATAATTAAAAGATTGAGATTATATCTTTATGCTAGTTGTAAGATTCCATACTCTTACCACAATCTTGATCCAAATCTCTTTAATTTAATGATTGATAAGTAATGGTGGTATTCTCTAGATAACTCATAAAGCTCTATTCGAATTTATTCAAAAAGGTGATTTGAAACTAAATCTTGAATCTCAAGTTGATCTAAACAATTCGTTGATTTGTTTGAATTGTCTTCATCAAAATTCAACTTAAAAATGATATGATTTAAATTATTGATAAGTATTTAAATTTTTGTAAGGTTTAAATATTGTTTTTTATTTAAAATTATAAATGATTTTGTTTAATTTGATCTGAAACTTGAATAATTTTACAAATTAATTTAATAACCTAATCTAACTTACAATTTGAAGTAAGTTGGTCTAAACATGCTTAGAAAAACGTATAATTCAAAATCAATTTGGTTAGACTAATCCGACTATGTTTGTCACCTCGATGATAATGACTAACAAAGTACGTGCATAATCGACTTTCTGCACTAAACTTTTTTACTTAGCAACTTAGAATGCCGTAGTTTTCAAATTTCATTGAAGGATTAAAGTAATTAAATGAAATTTTTGTGTCTATATGTAAAAGGTACTTGGAAAAAAAAAGCAAGTAATAAATTTTGATTTAGTGATATTTAAATTGTGAGATGAGCATTTCTAATTTAATTTTGATCTGATTAACTAAAAAATAAAAATGATAAATAGATAAAATATTTTTTAAAAAATGAAGAGCGTAACAATGATAAGAACAAATTATATCATCACTCTACTAAGTCAATATGAAAAGGTCAAAGGTTACATCTCTCAATATTTCATAGTCATTCGTAATTCTGAACATTTAAAAAACTCTCCTTTATTTTCTATGTACAAAAAGACATAAAGGAGATATTTAATAAATGACGATCTGAAAATTGAAATAAAGAGAACGTAATGAAATAACCACTTCATACTTTATTTATATTAATACTGACTGATAATCAAATTATTTTCTTCATATTTTGTCAATAAGAAGCCACAGCCATTTGCATCTCTCCTTCATTGGTTGGCATGAAACTTACTCGTTTCTGAAAAAAGAAAAAAATTATGAATAATAATAATAATATTGATATTTTTCCATATTATAAATTATCATTAATTGCAATTATAAAATTTAATTGAAGACGTGACAATTAGAATAAATGCTGGTAAAAAAAACTGGGCTGCACGTAAGGCTTAAGGTTTCCAAAAGGTTAAAAGAAAGATTTAAGAACATTTGCATTGCATTGGATCCATCAGATGGGTTTTGAAAAATTCAAATATATATATATATATATATATATATATATACACACACACACACACAATTGCATCTCTTAATTCATTGTATTTGATCATTTCCTAAAAGCCTAAAAGAACAAGCAAAGTTGGTTACTATATTACTCAAAATGCACTAATTGATGCAAATTTCCAACTTTATTATAAACGCGCACATAAAAGGAAGAGAATTCCTCTCCCTTTAGTCGCAGGTCATCATTCATCTATTGAACATATATTTGCAAAGCCATCGGAGCCTGCAAATGAGATGAAAAGTTTTGACTAAAGTCGAGGAATTGGGTTATTTTTGAAATTAGAAGGTTTTGAGTTTGACTTGAAACATCAAAATTAAGTTGAAAAAAATGATTAAACCATACATATTCTACAAAATATCATTTTAATTTCAATTTTATATCTCGAGAAGAGAAGACAAAATTCAATTATATGTACATTTAAAAAAAAAAAGTATTTTCGAATTAGGGGTTCTAGTCATATAAAGATTAAATCATGGATAAGTCAACTAGAATATTGTTCGTTTTTAACGTTGGTGGGTATGGGTAATTTGGCAAGACCTTATTTATTACTGAGTAAATCGTTTTTAAAGCAATGAAATCACAAATTTGATGAAAAAGAATAAGTCCTCGTTGGGACTTGCCAATGGATGGCTAATGCCATGGCCAATGAGATGGCCAGAAAATCAAGAATCGTTGAAAAAGTTGGGCGAAGAGAAGCACAACATATCGCAGATGGTGCGTGTCTAACTGTGAGTGTGTAGAAAATTAAGTAGAACAGTTTGAAATGCATGTGTTTGCTAGTATTTACCAAGTCAAAAAGGGCAACAAATTCAGTACGTTGACTGGTAGACGAAGAACAAACTCTGAATTCTATATCAACAACCTTCACATGGACCTCTCTTAAAATAATTATGCAATTGGAAAATTGGCATCGATGAAATTGCCTAAAAATTTATTATTCGAAGCACCGAAAGTCAAATTTTATTATATTTGAGAATTGGGCATTAATTTAAATACACATGTGATGTACTTGGCATCAATGTTTTTAAAATTGAATGGCCAGTGAATAGGTGAATTAATTAATTTTTTATTTGATTAGTTCAATCAATTTAATTAATATAATAATAAATAAAATTTAAAATATTATTAAAATAACTTTAAAAAGTCAGAAAATATTAAAATATATAAATATATTTATAACAATTGAAAATATAAAAAATAATATTGAAAACTAGCATGAATAGAATTAAATCAATCATTGATCTAATTTTTAATTTTATTGATCTGATTAGTCAGTCCAATTTAATTTACAAAACATTGCTTAGCATTCTGAAAAATCTAATGAGAATTATAACATTAATTATGTATTAAAGATGCCAAGAATACTCAAATTTTAGTTAATGGTTCCCTATCCCATGATTAATCTTCTATAATTTCATAGCTCAAATAAAATGAACAACTAATTCTCCATGGAATAGAGGAGAAAAACAGATTAAGTTAGTAGATTGAGGTTAGATCAATTTTGGTAGATTCTGATTGAATTCGATTAAATTAAATAAAAAATTTAAATCATTTTTTAGTTGTCTTTCAGTTTTGATTAAATGACATCTAATTCTAACTAATTTTTAATAAAAATACCATTTTATTTTTTAAAATATCTATAATATTTGATAATTAAATCAAATTTGAATACTTTTTAATCAAATTAACTCAAATGGATTAACAAATTGCATTAAATAGATTATATATAAAATTTTAAATTTCAAATCATTTTTTATAGAGTTCAGATTGAATTTTCTAATCAAAACTAAATTACTTTTTTTTTTTTTTGTGAATTTCACTCTAAATAAAATTTGAGCTCACAATTTCTTAATTTTGAAAATGACTTTAATGTCATTAAATTAAAGATTCTATTTTATATATTATTACACCTAATAAAAAGCAATTAATTAAAAGGTAAAATACCCATTATACATGGCATGAAAACAGGACCAGTGTTAAGAGAAAAAAATTTACCTCACGTGCATGCTTGACACTTTGATCTTTACCACTGTTCCAACGCATCTGTCCATTACTATTTTGATCAGTTCCATTCGACCTTTTGCCTTTCTTTCCCATGCAAAGATCCAAAATCTTAGCAGCTGCTTCATCCTCGTCCTTACTTTCTTGCATCAACCTCTGTACTTCAGCCTTTGGCAACCTCATTTTCACCCTCATCCCACCACTCTCCGTCCCCCCATTTTCCTCACCAATGCTATTAGGTTTTATTATGGAAAGATCTGATGCTGATCTTCGAGCCAGCATTAGGCTTTCGAGCCTGTCTTTAGCGCTCATGTTAATACTCGAGCGAACCCTTCTTGGGTTTTTCTCCGTTGGAGACTTAGGCAGCTCTACCAGGAAGTAAAGCCTCTTGGCCACCAATTCTCTGTTTGGTTCTAGAGGCTTTGCCCTAGTCCCATAATGCTTTACTGCCTCTGATTCTAACACCACATGTCCTGGATAGTCTCTTACCACCTCGCTGGCTTTCACTGGGGTCTTTAACTTGAACGTTTCGCCAGTTATCTTCATGATCTTGACTGTCTTTTTACCTCCTAAACTGTTGCCCATGGCTAGTCCTTGGGTTATATTATTCTTGGGTTTTCTTGATGGTATAGATGGTTAAGTAGAATGAGCAAAAACGAAGTTGGATATTGTTGTTCTGAGAGGGGGTTTAATAAGAAGGAGGGGTATGGTATAGGCAATATAGGAGGGGAGGGAAGTTGTATGATAAGGACATTATAATTCATGGGAAGTTGTTGTCTAAGCAAAGGGTCATTAGTCAATAAAGAAGGCAAACATTTGAAAATTGTATAATATTTGACAAGAAAAGGTACGTAAACTTTCGCTTTCAGCTAAATTATTTAAATAAAATTAATTATTTTTTTGTATTTTTATTTTATAGATATATTTTCGTGTTCATATTCAATTCAGAAAAATTCAATCACATAGAAAAAAATAATTTACAAGATAAAATTAAAATTCTCACAATGAAATTTGAATTATAGATGAACTCGTTGATGTTAAAATAACAAATTCACCAAAACACAGAAAAAGAAGATACCTTAATCATTTTAAGCAAGGTCTGGTCTCAATATTCCAAACCTTATTGTACTTATTTATTAATTAGACTTACCCTTTGAAGATTGTAGTTATTAGTTTAATGAACAACCATATATATATATATATATATATATATATATATATATATATATATATATATATATATATATATATGTATGGGGACCATGTGAAAAATGCCTCGTAACAAACAGGCTCCAAAGATCCGTGATGGATGGAGGAATATATACCATGATTACATAATCAATTTTGAACTAATTATAAGAAAATTATAATTAATCAACGATAATCACGGCAGCGAGGATTTCAAATCCTTTCTTGTTGAGTTTCAACTCAAAGACATGTGAAATTTGACTTCTGTATTCTGGAAAAAGATTTTGGATGACAATCTGCCGTTCTGAATAGAAGACAGTTTTCATTTTAATTTTTTAATTGGAATCTAATAAGAGTTTGAACTAGCAATTTAGCAGGCGATGTCAATACTATTAATCAGTATATCATTGGTAAAAGATGTATCATATAACATCGTAATTAGTATAATTTACATATTAATAATAATATTATTAGTGTGCATAATTATTTATTACTTTGAATAATTTTTGTTTTTGATAAAATGATAAAAAAGAATTGATCTCATAATTTAAAATTTTACACAATGATATATATATATATATATATATATATATATATATATCACTGGAGAATTCACTTAAAAAATGATAACTTTATTTTATTTAAATATAAAACTAAATGATATAAGTGAATATGAAACACATGAATAAATTTACTAAGGTAGATATAAGTCGGCAGCACTGCTCAAATGAACTTGGAAGTTAATGATTCTTATTAAGTTTTATCTTTCAACTAAGTATCACCAACTTGTTTTAGAAAAGAATACCACCAACTTGGAAAGGATGTTTTTTTATGCCTACTTGATACTATTACTTTAGCAAGAACCCAAATTTGAACGAGCTGTTTTTTTTTTTTTTTTTTCCTTCCCCTCTACTAGTAGACTCACTGCTTCAACAACATAGCGAAGAATGGTCCTTTTCCGCTTTTTATGATCTCATTATCTCTAATAGTTCCATCAGTATTTAATGGATAGGAGAACTACAATCAAAAATTTTTTTTTAAGGGATTGATTTTATTTTCTTCAAACACTATATATTTTCGTGCACATTAATGTGCAAATTTTGGTATTAAATTCTATCACTTACATTACAGATTTTTATTGAATTATGTTCTTAATCTCAAAATAAATTAGATTGTGCGGAAATTTTTGTTATATAATACTTTGTCTGTCTCATAATTATAGACTTACTTTCTTTTTTTTTATCTAATTTAAATTATAATCCATTTTTCTTTCAAAAACTATCATTAATTTTGTAATTTCTTAATATGCTTGTATTTAATACGTCTTATTATAAATAATATGAACCTACAATTATTTAATTGTAGTTGGAATAATATGTACTACACTATTTAATATAAGAGTATATTAAAAAATACATAGATAAAAATAATTGTTCTAACTATATTATTAGATTTTTTTAATTTGTCTGAAAATACAAACAAACCTATTTTCATAGAACGAAGGAAATATAAGGTTTAATCTTAATTATGAACAAAGAAACACGATATCCTATGAAATTTGATTTATTTACATTAGATGTCAGACAAATTTTGAAAAATATAAACAATCAAAAAATTATGAAAGAAGAACAAATAAGTTGGTTAAAACGAAAGATTGAGAAGGTGGGGAATTGAGCTACAGTAAGATTGTTATTAATAAGCATTGCTTATCTCGCAGGCTAATTTTCTAAGTAATGTAAAAAAAAAAAAATTAAAAAAATAGTGTTAATTAAAAAATATTTATTAAAATAAGGTAAATAAGATAATATTTTGCAAAATAGAGTGGTCAAACAGTTGTGTCCGCCGGTTTCACCGGCGGACGTTACTACAAACAGATTCTTTTTTTTTACGTCCGCCAATAGCTGGCGGACGTAGCAGAGTTATGCTGCAAGGCAGCCTGCAAAAAGGCTGCCTTGCAGCACACCTGCAAGGCTGCATTAATATAATATTATATTATTAAAATATTATATAATATAATAAAATATTATATAGTTATATTATTAAAATATTATATATTATATATAATATAATATTTTATTATTTTATTGTATTATAATATAATATAATTATTATATATTTTAAGATATAATATAATAATAAAATATATAAAATATTTTTAAATAAAATAGTAAAATATTTTTAAATGAAATATACAAAATATAAAATTATTTAAATTTTTTTAATTATTTCGCCTGCTATTATAAAAGACAAATAAATATTTTTTGAAAAAAATTTAGCACATAAATAAAATATTATTAAAAGTAATAGTGAATAAAATTATGAAAATTAGTTCAGACAATAATAATTTTATATGCACAAACATAACATTCGTGTATGTAATTAGTCTGTTAGTTAAATTGTCGAACGAGCGAATGTTTTGTCATTCTGATTTATAATTTAACTGGTGAACGAGAGAGAATATTTATTATGCTTGAATTGTTTTGACCACTATTTTAAGTGGTGAACAAATGTTTTAAAAAAAATTTAGTACATCAATGAAATGAAAAACGATAGTTTATAATCGTATGTCAGTAAAAATAGTGAATGTTTTTGTTAATAATCGTACATCAACAAAATATTTTACAACATTATATATATATATATATAGTTTCATATGAAAATATTTCTTTTTTGTAAAATATACTTGAATAATAGTGTGTTTGTTTACATTTAAATAAATTATGTGTTTTAAAAAAAATTGAGAAACCACCTATTATGCAATTGTAAATTTAATTTAGAGAATAATAAATTTAATAAATAACTAATTTATATAATAATTTAAAGTAAGTATTACAAAAGACATAAAAACTAAAAAACAACTATTCAGTGCCGCAATTTGGATGTCTTCTGGTTCGTTGTGGGTGTCTATTTCTGAATGCAGTACCTCGTAACCTAGCAATAGAAATATCAGCATCATCTACATCGTGATCTTGAGGCTCAACATCATTTATATGATGTTGTGTGAAAGGGGAAATGGTAGATGATCCAGGACCGAATGTAGACTGAGCCAACAGTTGATTGTAAGAGGGGGTACTGAAAATATCAGGAATCATACTGTCTA
>CATIWR010037494.1:0-10680 GCA_949677035.1 Omphalea diandra | reverse complement strand
ATCAATGGCCTTTACATTTTGTGAAGATTTTGATGTGTACATGATGCACATTGAATTTGTTTGCCTTTTATAATCATTTTCTTTAGGTTGGGGTTTATGGTGTTCAATGTGTGTTTTTAGCCTTGACTGTTTACTATTTTTGTGATGCATGTTTGTTTCTTTAGTTTTAATGGCCTTTATATTTGTATTTACTGTGGAATCAATACATTGATAAGGCTACCTATTTTTGTTGGTCTATATACAGGTGACAGTAATATTCATGATGACTGTGTTTGGTTATGAAATTTTTTAACAAAGCTCCGATTTGGAAACTTCATTGGGTTGCTTGAGAAATAAATAATTTTAGTGGAATAAGGTTATTTTGTTAGATTATTATTTATTCATGTGCCTTATAGCTTTATGATTGCTAAAAACATGTAAAATTTAAAACTATAGCTTGCTAATATGATATGAGTTTATTGTAATTATATAATGTGAACTATGTGGATTTTGATGTTATAATCCAACCCAGAGTCTTATACACAAATGCTTTCATAATTTTTGTTTGACAAGCATGTTGCATAGACTAGAGTTGGCATAGGGGGTGGCATAACGTTGATTGAATACTATGTAATCAAGTAAGGTTCAAACATGAAAGAGAAATGTGGTCTTTTCTTGATTATTCTATGTAAATAAACTCTATTTTATACATATTATAAACTTTAAAATATGCAAATTTTATGCATATTATTTAAAAAATACACACATACACATATATATGTAGACACACACACACACATACACACAGTATTGAACTTTTGATCCTCTAAGAGCACAAAAACATACAAAAGCCTTTATTATAATTTGTACAACCCCTCATTTAGGTTGTATAACCCATTTTGACTTATAGATAGTTTTTGCAAAGAACCTTTTTTTTCTATTCTCTATATGGACTTCCTTTTTCCAAAACCCATTTCAAGGTGTTCCAATGTTCTAATAACATAATAGGATGAGCAATAACATCTTAAGATTCCCATTCATCTTAAAATGGGACCTTGGTATAGTTTTGAAGTGGTTTTGCAACCTCTTTTCATATAATGCTTCAAGTCCTCTTATTAATGATTTAATGTTAGTTTTGATTCTGTTTTGATCATTTAGGATAGTAACCAAGTAAGGAACTTAAGGTTCTAATGACCTTGAGAGTCCCTTTGTAATTATGTTTGTGTTTAGAGCATATGAATAGTGTTGTAGCCTTAGTCTCCCTCATTCTTGTGTTGTAAGCTAACCCTATATGGTTAGTGGTACATATGAATGCCATCCTCTTTTAAAGATACATAAGGTGAGGATTCATCAATCTTATGATCCCTCTTATGATGAGTTCTTGCCTTAGGCCTTTAAACATCCTCTAAATGTCTTATATTGCATGTTTTACCTCTTTTAATGCTTATGGTTCATGTGCTCTAATTTTGTGTGCTTGCTTGATAGTTATATGGGGATGTAATGTTATGACTTAGATGTATATCTAGGCACTTTTTGCATGGGAGAGATGGTCATATGTGTTATATTCATTCATTATGCTTTGAGTTTATTTGGATTATTTTATACTTGTTTCATTTACTAACTTGTTCTTTTTGAGGTGTATAAGTTATGTTTGAGTAAGACCACAAGTTGGTCTCAATGGCCACACTATGTGGTCGTGAATAATGGATGACAATGCATGTTTATCCCCTTTGCCATGAATGCATGACCTCCACTCCCTCTTTGAGTTTTAATATGGATGAATGGATGATAATGCATGGTTATCCCTTTTGCCATGAATTCCTTACCTCACTCCCTCTTTGATGTTTGAATATGGATGAATGGATGACAATGAGTGCTTATCCTCTTTGCCATGATGTATGACCCCCTACCCATTTAAGTTGATAATTTGATTTGCCTAAGTGAATCACACTTAGATGTATGTTTAGGGGCATTGATTGGACTAATTAATAACTTAGTTAAAATATTAAAAGTGAACCAAGGATGCCTAAAGGCCTAATCGCAATATCCGGATGACTTGGGGTGCCTAATCTTTTCCCTAAGTCATTCCTAATTTTCGAGCACGATCTCTGATGGGGGTGAGGATGAAATGAGCCTTTTAATTGACTTAGATTAGGTTTAGATTTTACATTCTCTAGATTCTTGTCTCGACCAAAATTGGGTGGCAACTCTACATTCCCTAGGAAAGATTCCTTATTGATTTAAGTGTGCACCACATCTTAAGATCATTATCAATGTAACATCCCTAGTCCTTTTAATCCCCAGTTGATCAATAAAAGGATAGAGTCCCAAATAAGATTCCACTCATTTGAGTGAAACTACCAAATTCGAGGTGGTCACACCATACTTTTCATTTGTGGTTGATTGGGGAGGTCATGATCACACCTAGTTACTTTACATCATGATAAAGATCAGGTTCACAATAATCCCTCTCCTAATCAATACTGGCATGCACGAGCTGGTGTTATAGAGGGATTACATCCATCGGCTTATAGGGTATGTCCCCAAGATGAAGGGTGTCTTTCCTTCGAGCAGTTTAGCCCAAAGGTCGGTGCTTTCATCGCATTTGGTGACAATTTATAGGAGGTGGTGGACTAGACAACACGTTGCTTTCTCCTTTAAAGCTTATCAAGGACACTATTTATAAACCTATCAGATGTGGTGAAGATCTGCTTATTACCAATGGTGGAGGACTTAAGGCTTATTCACCATTTCAATTAAGGATGTGTCATACTCACTTACCTATATCGATCCCTAGATTGATGTAGTAGAGGACATTCTTATATGAAAGAGGTATGACGTGTGTTCATTATAAGTATTTTCTAAACCTTTTACTTTTTCCATTTATTCCTTCTTTAGTCATTCTAAATTGACATCATGCTTTCTTGATAGGCATGGAGGGTTAAGAGCTAGGCCTATTGTATCATAACAATCCCCTATTTGACATAAAGGGTTGTTGTCTTAGGTTTGTGAGATGGAGCATAACTCGCTAGCAGGAGTCCTGGTTGAGGTCAAGTGTACACACCTAAACACTCTCATTCTAGACTAGGTATCATCATCTTGCAGATGCATCAAGACTGAATGGGGCTCACTGATGCCTGGTAGCCAGAGGAGGTGAGGACTGAAGCTTTTTCCTATGGGCTATGCTTATTAGTCAACCCTTTTCAACAAAAGTGGTATTTGGAGGAGCAAATCCTCTGATGACATGAGGGGCTAGATACTTGCCACGTCCTTCTATATAAGCCTTTAAATATATTATAGGCGACAAATATGAAAGAAGAGATTGAGATTTGAGTAATCCTATGATTTGTGTTGGGTGAACAACTCATCACTAATAGGATGGCCTACAGACGTGGATGATTAAAGCATTAATGGGGACGATTTCGATAACAAAGGCGACGGTTCGAGTATTCCCATGTCATGAGGCCCAATAGGGTTCAATTTTACAATGTGGGGCTCGAATGATGAATGCACATACTGAACGGAGGCCCATAAAGCTTGCTCTTACTGTTTGGGCTGTAAGAGGGTATGTGTGTCTGCTCTTAGGGGTTAAAGCCCTTATGGATATGTTGAATAACATGGTTGAGACTGGGTCAATGATGTAATTATAGATTACCCGGTCAGCATATACCTTCAAGCTGACTGACACCACCTATGTGAGTATCTTTCACTTATATTTTTTAGCTTCATTTGTTATAGTTTGAGTATTCATTATGGAAACATTTATCCTTTTCTTGCAAATTCCCCATGTTTAGCTGATGTTATGGTAGATCTAATGTTGCTCTAAAGAGAGCAATGACGCAATGGACTTAATCGATGAAGGTTAATGATAATTAGCATTATATAAGGAACATGTATTCATACTTATGACTGTGTGCATGTGATTAGTGTCATATCCATCCTAACCCTTATGCATTTTTGTAGAAGACAATCCAATGCTTGATTTGAGAACTTTAAAATAAGGAGTAGAACTTAATGATGACTGAGGCTCAAATTGAGATGTTGGCAAGAGTAGCGGCCGAGGACTCTAACTCTAGTAAATATATAGCCTCAAAAGAGAAGGGAGGAGATGATGCAAAATCGTGTTTGGAAGCATAGGAGATTGAGCCTATACGATGCTTCTTATATTTTAAGATTTTTTTTTTCTTTTTGGCACATTTAATAAATATTGTCGATGTTTTTAGCATAGTTGTATGGATATTTGGGCAATTTGAAAGCTTTGTTACCTTTTGGACTCTTACTTAAATGCTAAAATTTTTAGGACACTGATATGATTATGCCTCTAATTTTTGCCAAACTCGAGGGTTCTTCTTTTTAGTATAAAAACATGATTTTGATTATAGGGCCAACTTTATCTTCTAGGTGTATGATTATATTATTTTATTCCCCTTTGAACATCTCCATTCCTTTTGCAATAAGTGCTAAACAATCTTCAAGCTCAAAGTGTAAAAGAATCTCTGCCTAACTTTTCTTGAGAAAATTGGTATGTACAGTTCGTTAAGTTGTTTATACAAACTACTTATTGTCTGTACATATATCTCAAGTGATTCTTCACTGCTATAAAAAACTACACACCTTCTTTTAATTCTATAAATCCTTATTCACAATTTTCTTCTTCAAACCTATCATTTCCACATTTCAACCATGGTTAGGACATTTTTAAGGTTTCTTCCCTCCTTAATTTGGTCTAATCTACCTTAGGCGGGTCTTTAGGCTCTCTGTTATCTCTTATATGTTAGTCTAGACATGGATTTCCCATGGACAGCCTGTAATTTATGGGATTCCACTGCCCACTCTTTCTATTTTAGAGACATCGAGATATATCCCCTATTAGAGGAATTCAATGTTATTCTTAAATGTTGTGTGATGGCTGTAGACCTCATTGGTTTACCATAATTAGGTTATCCATATATTCGAAAATGATGGAGCTATTTGACTTACAATATGCTGAGGTGCCCAGGTACACACTAGGTAGATAAAAGATCCTTATGGCTTCTTTCCTTACTCTTTACTCTTTTAAGGGTCATGCTTGAGCAGCATATGCCAGTATTGTGATAACTATCCTTTTGGGTGACTTCCTCTCATAAGTAGAAGATAAGGAGATAGATTTACAAATATTACCCTTCCTCGAAGAAGCTGAGTTAGGGAAAACCCCTATCTTAATGATCATAAGAGAGACTATTGTAGGCCTAGATAGGGTAGCCCTTGGTATTAGTGATTCTTTCTCTAGGAGCCTATTATTGCTTTAGGTATGAATTTCTTTTGTAGCCTTTGTTTTTTGCTACTTTATTTTATTTTATATATTATTTATTGCATTAATTTTTCCTAGACTGCCTTTATGGTTTTAGTCTAGCGGACTACTCATTTTTGCTTAGGCCGCCAATTTTGGTTTTCAACCTAAGGAGCTAGTTATTGTTTCTCTCTCTCTCTCTCTCTCTCTCTATGTATATATGTCTCTCTCATTTTTTTTAGATATTGCTATAAAAGAAGTTGAGTATTAGCTGCTTCTATTGCAGATGCGACACTCTATTACCCACAACATCACCTAAATCGTCACTTGGCAAAACCTGTCGACACCAAGGATGAGTGGACTGAGGGGATGTCTCACATCACTGATTTTGCCATTTGTTGGACTTGCCCTTGGTAGAGACTTTCGTGACTTACTTTAAGGACTTATAGGGACTACGTGATCATCCTTACTGCAAGCATCATATTTTGGACTTCTGGATGTAAAGTTTGATGATATGAAAATCATTAAATTTGTTTTTTAAAATACAAAGGAAATTACTAAAGAAAGAGATGAGAGGCCTTAGGGTACCTTGAAGAAACCCAAGACCAAGTCCGAAAGGTTGATGGGCTATACAACCCATCAAGGAGGGTTATGCAACCTATAAATCAAGGTTGTACAACCATGCCTAGGGCTGTATAACCCATCTTAAAACCCTAAACTTGAGAACCTTTTCGAATTGGTCCCCTATAAAACCCTTGGACTATACAACCCTAACAGATGGATGTACAACCCATGCTTGGTTGTACAACTTATGTGTAAACCTTAATTTTAGGAGATTCATCTCCCTCTCTATGATTGGACATGTCCATGGTACAACTAAGAAGAGGAAGAGAGGCTTGAAAACCCTAAGGTTACTATGCTAAAATTACTTTTCAAACATCTTTCAAGCATGGAAACTGTAAGTCTTAACTCACCCCAACTCATTCCAAGGTAGAACTAAACCAATTTTCTTCAACTTTATGCATTCCCTAAGCATTTTAGAGAAAAAAAAATTAAGCATGTGAGCCTCTGAGGGCATATCAATACACAAAGGAATCCATAAAAATCCCTTCACTCCTTCCTTTCTCTTCCTCTTTTTTCTTTACTATTTCCAAAATCCAGAAAATAAGGCCTGCACAACATTAATTGTAGGTTGTACAACCTCTCATATAGGCTACACAACCCCAATATTGTGTTGTGCAACCCAACATGACTAGTAGATAGTTTTTGCAAAGTTTTTTTTTTCTCTTATCCAGTCAAATTTCCTTTTTCCAAAACCCTTTTTATGGTGTTCCAATGTTCCAGTAATAGATTAGGGTGAGCAATAACATCTTAGGGTCCCTATTCATCTTAAAATGGGCCTTGTATGGTTTTGAATTGGTTTTGCAACTTCTTTTCATGTAATGCTTCAAGTCCTTTTATTTGTGATTTAGTGTGATGTTAAGGTTCTATTTTGATAATTTAGAATAGTAACTAAGTGAGGAACTTAAAGATTCCAATAAGTGTCTTTTTTGTAATTGTGTTTGTGTTTAGATTAGGTGAATAGTGTTTTATTGTCTTTTAGCGTTCTAAAAGGGAGGAGGAGGTTGAATAAGGCAATGACAAATTTAAATATTCAAACTAAATGCGAAAATAGATGAAAAATTAACACACCAGATTTATAAAGGTTTGACATAACTTGTCAACATCCTCTCCTCTAGCATTTTCATTAAAGCCTTTACTACTTTGATAGCTTAAGGTGCTATTTACCATCTTTATATAGGTAAGTTTTTAGGCACTTACCAAGATTTTACAAGTGATAGATTCTTAGGCACTATCAACCTCTTACAAGTAGTTCATAAGAACTGCTTAAACCATAACCTAAAGTAGCTTTCAAGTGCTACCTTAAACTATTGATACAACTTTTAAATAGTTTCTCAATACAGAGTTACATAATAAGAGATTATAATACTTTAACAGAAGAAGAAGAAAAAAAATACTCTCCTTAAGTAGGAAGGGATGCTCAAAGTTCATTCACAATGTATGTTTAATGTAAGTGATTAAGTAACAAAGGTTCTTGAGAGGTTTGTCCGTTAAATTTTGTTTTAAACATAACTCTTTTAGTTTACTCTCAAGCTTAATCAATGAATGTCTTTTTAGATAATAGATCACTCTTTGTTCATAATGTAACAACCTTTTTGATTGAGAATAGCTTTGATAATGGAATACTCGCTTAATAAAATAGTTCTCTCTCTATATATTGAGAGCAATTCTTTTTTATAGGTTGAACAAGGAACTAGTTGTTAGAGAAGAGCTGCTACTTCACATTATAGCTATAAGTAGTTCACACCCATTAAAGAAACTCCATTTTTGTCACTAAGGTAGCAACCATTATTGATTTTAAGTAAACAGGTGGTTGATAATCAATTATAGAGTATAACTTTTCTCTAAGTAAAAGTCAAAAGGATTTACCTCATGATGACTATTATTATCACTATCACTACTGGATGTTTGTTTGAGGATTCATTTGATCACTCCTTAATTACCATGAGATAGAGATTAGCAAGTTCCTTTTTTTTTTCATCTTCATTAGGTTCGAAATCACTAGTGTCATCCCAAGTGGCTTTGTACACTTTCTTTCCTCTCTTACAAGTGTACTATATGGAAGGGGGCTTGCTTTTCTTGATCTTAGGATAATCTGATTTTATATGTTCTTTTTCATTGCATCCATAGACGGTGAGTTGACTTTTGGTGCCTTTCTTCTTACAGTTCCTTACTTTTCTACCCTTTTTGTTTGAAAGGAATTTCTTTACTTGATTAGCGATAAAGGCAAAATTCTCATCTTACCGCTATCTTCATCATCACTAGAAGAGGAAGATGTTAGTAAACAAGAAGTAGAAGAAGTGTTAAAACTTACCTCTTTGGCTTTCAATGCCAAGTCTTTCTTTCTCATCCCTATATTTTCAGCAAGCTTATCAAGAGTTATTTTATGAGCCAATAACATTCCCATAAGCTCATCAAGTGTCTATAGTTGTCTTCTTAGCTTTCCACTTATCTTTAGGAAGTGTTCTTAAAATTTTTGCTACCATATCGTCATTTGTAGACAAATTCCCCAAGGACTTGAGAGTGTCCACAATGTCTATGAATCTATTGTACATCTCTATTATAGTCTCACCAGGTTGTTACACAAATGTTTCATACATGTATTTGTGCATTTGTATCTTTTTGTTTTAACTTCATTAGTTCCTTCATGCTGAATCTATAAAGTGTCCCTTATATTCTTTAGCTGATATACACATTTGTAGCTTAACATACTAGGCCTTATGGATTAACCAAAAAAAAAACATGCATTGTTGTTTTGCTTTTTAGGTTTACTTTTTCTCTTCAATAGTCCACTTATTTTTTTGGTTTTTGTATAGTAACATCTCTAACTAGCTTTGTTGGAACTTCTCTTCCTTCCTCAACAATGTTCTATAGGTAAGTGGTTTCACTATTAAGAAATATCTCCATTTGATCATTCTAGTAACCATAGTCATCTCCCTTGAAGAATAGAGGCTTGTGGATGGATTTTGATTCTTCATGACCTACCATAATCTTTGCTTTGAGCACTTGAGCTTTGATAAAGAGGCCTGCTCTGATACCAATTATTGTCTTTTAGTACCTTAGGAAGGGGGGGGGGGGTGTTGAATAGGGCAATGACAAATTTACAAATTTAAACTAAATGCGAAAATAAATAAAAATTCACTCACCGAATTTATAGAGGTTCGACACAACTTGATTATATTCACTCCTCTAGTATTTCCACTAGAGCCTTCACTATTTTGATAGGTTAAGGTGTTATCTACAACCTTTACATAAGTATGTTTTTGGGCCCTTATCAAGCCTTTACAAGTGATAGATTCTTAGGCGCTATCAACCTCTTACAAGTAATTCATAAGAACTACTTAAACAATAACCCAAAGTAGCTTTTAGGTACCACCTTTAGCCTTTCACACGAAATGCTCTCAAAGGGTTTCTTAATACTGAGTTACATAACAAGAGACTATAATACTTTTATGAGAAAAAGCAAGAAAAAAATGCTCTTTGAGCAGAAATGGATGCCTAAATTTCATTCAGAAGGTATGTTTGATGTGAGTGATTAATTAATAATGGTTCTTAAGAGATTTGTCCATCAAATTCTATTTTAAAGATAACTCTTTTAGTTTACTCTCAAGATTAATCAATAAATATCTGTGGGACTAGGGTGGTTAACCCAAGTCTTGGACCTCTTTTGATGTTAACAAAGAAGATTGATTATGTCTAATATTTCAAATTAGTGTTATTTTGTAGCCTTTAGTTTTTATCTAAAGTTGGAAGTTGGATGAAGATAAAAAATTCCTTAAGTATGAAAAATGACTTCTAAATTGCGATCGCTACTTTGTATTTGTGACCACGATATGTAAAGTAGCATTGTTAGAAAGCAGATAAGCGTAATCGCAGAGCCATTCTCGGCCGTGATTCATCCAAATGAAAGAGTCCAAAATTGACAGACGAAGTTGTGGTGAGTGTCACACCCCAATCGCGACCGCGATTTTCGAAGTGACTCAAAAGGGAAGCAAGTCCACAGCCACAACATGACACATGTTCTAGCAGATCATTGGAAGTCAAATTTCGCAAAGGCATCTTATTGGTAGCGACCGCAAATAGGAAAGAAGAAGATAACCATTTCTGGCAGACGAATTTATGTCCTATGTCACGTCCTGTACAAGAAGGCTTACGACCGCGACTTTTGAAAGTAGGTAAAAGAGGAACGACTATATTTTCCTAGTGAACTAATTAGAAGATGCCATGTGGACTAGCCGTTAGACAAAAAAGGAATTTTCCTTCAAAAATTTGGATTTTGCGATTGCTAATGAGTAGTAGTGACCGCGAATTGAGACTATCAAGCATTTAATGCAACATCTGTCAAGCATGTCTTAAAGATTTTGTGAGCTATGATCGACAACGTCTCTTTGGTGAAGTTTGGGTATAAATACTCCACCAAACATCCGTGAATAAGGTTGCTAAGAAATTTATTACAAGTAATTAAAGCTCTTAATCTTTGCTACTCATTTTCTTCAATTTTCTTTATGAAATTGTAAGTGTTAAGTGTGTGCATTAAACACCAAGTTGTAAGGTTGTAGTGTTAGCCTGTAAAAACACTTCAAGAAAGGTTTAAGTGTGAGCCTAGTGAAACACTTGAGTGAGGTTGTGTGTTAGCCTAAAAACACATTATTGTAATATTGTGTGTGAGGCATCAAAACACAAGTTGTACAAGTTGGGTGTGAGCTTGAAAACACCTTGAGTTAGTGAAATACCCAATTGATAGATTGGGGAGTGGACGTAGGGCCAATTATACCCGAACCACTATAAATCGTTGTCTCATCTCTACTCAT
>CATIWR010037485.1:0-49316 GCA_949677035.1 Omphalea diandra | reverse complement strand
AATAGTTAGTATTTTCCTTTTGGAAGCTTGTGAAGACTGTTGTTGGCCCTAGTGCACCAAGAAGGGGGGGGTTGAATTGATGGCAAATTTGGACTTTCAATTTTAGAGGAAACACACAAGAATGAAATATTAGAGAAAAGGGTAGTAGAAGAATGAACACAAGAGTCTTATAGTGGTTCGAGTATTAACCAACCATACATCCACTTCCCAATTCACCAATTAGGTATTTCACTCAATCACTAGTGTTTTACAAGCTCACACTCAACTTAGTGTTGAGGCTCATACCAAACCTTACAAATTATGTTTTCTAAGCTCACACAAAAATGTCTTACAAGTGTTTTCAAGGCTCACACTAAAACCTCTCACAAGTTTTTTCAAGGCTCACACTAAAACCTATACAAGAGTTTTCTAAACAAGGGCTAACTCTCAAACCCAACCCAAAAGGGTTTAAAACTCACACCAACTATATATAAGGAAATAAAGAGTTAAAGATGAGAATTAACTTAGCAAGAGTTTTGGCACATATCAAATGGTTATCCTCTTTTATTTAAGTCCATTTAGTGGTGTATTTATAGGCAATAACCACCAAAGAGACGTTACAAATAAGCTATATCCAAATCTCCAAGTTGTGGTAGACATATCTTGTATTAAATGCTCGTCAAACAAAATTCATAGTCACTATTTTTAAACTGTGTCTAACGGCTAGTCCACGTGACATGAAACCATTGGTCTTTTCAAAAACTAATCGTTGGATCTTTCTAACGGATATAAAACTTCACGGTCGCTATTTTCCTTGTCGAACGCGATTGTCACCATGAAATTGTCTATCTACCATGAAGATGTTGTTTCTAAAATTCGTGGTTGCTACTGAAAATTTGCGGTAGCTAATTTTGAATCTCAATAGCTACAACAACTACTTTTTTGAAATTGGCGGTCGCTACTCCAAATTCACAATCGCTAATTTCGAAGGTAGATTTTCATACTTGGAGTTTCTTCCTTCTAATCACTTCTATTCAACTTTAAATGAGATTCTATCTTAATATCTGCAAAAACATTGCTTAAAATTGATATTAGAACGTTTCAATCCATATTGTCAAGATCAAAAGAGAGTCTTGAATTAGGTTTGAATAACCTAGTCCAACAACTGCATTTTCCTTGCTCTAATGGCACCTAGGGTATACACATAGGTGTCCAGATGAATAGCTTTGGCATTGATAAGGTAGGTGACATCAAGGAAGTTTTGTGAAGGGAGAAGTTTCTTGGTGAGGAATTTCTCATTTTCCTCATCAAGTGCTCTTATAAATCAGTAAATGGTTGTGATATGCGAAGGTAAAAGGAATTGGCTCTTAGGTTTGGTACTCATGTGGATCAATTGATCCACAAGATACTGGTTAGTTTTAATTGGTTTATTTTTGACAAGGCAGAAAAGAAATGTCAAGTCTTTTTGTGATACTTTCTCATTACCATCACTTCTAGCGTTTATCGAAAAGGTGATGATATGATGGAGTATCCAAAAGGGTATGGTCTTAATGTGTTTGGCTAGGGAGGATCTTGGGTCGTGTTTGGTTTCAATCGAAATTTTTGACCAAAATTCAAAATAAATAACATCAAGTGCGGAGATTATAAAGGGGATGTTTTCTACAACTTGAAGATTGAAGAGAGAAGAAATTTGGTCAAAAGCAATGTAAAAAGAGTCACCAAAGGCCCAAAATACTAACCCGTATTGCCTTGCTCTTGAATCGGCTTTACGACTCAATTAGACTACACACATTAATTCTCACACAATTTCTTCATAATTGGATTCATCCCAAAAGGTGAACTCATTCCAGCCCAAATTACAGAAGAAAACACGAATCTCTGCGTTAATGCCCTAGGTTTCCAGCAGAAAGGTAAAAGGAATCTTGTTGGGGAGTATGGTTTTGGAAGAATTGGCCCTATACCCTTTTTCTTCTCCTTGGCAATCCCTTTCATAAGGTGGAGTGTAGGTGGTGCAGATGGTTGAGCCATTGCCTTGCCATTGTCTGCTCTGAAAATCGTTTTTGGAGCCATTTCAAAGGATGAAGAGGATTTGAAGGTTTTAGAGAGATTTGAGAGAGAGAAAATGATGTTGGAAGTGAAGTGAGAATGATACTATTAAAAGAGGTATTTATAGCCATTTGAAGTCTTTGTAAACTGCTAGAAACAACTATAAATGAATTGATGAAGAGATAGAAACAGTTGGCAAACAAATCACTTAAATGTCTAGGTGGTTACCCTAATTTGCATCCGCGAATTCATGAGTCATGACTGTAAATTCTAGAAAATGTGAGTAACGGATAAATTTTCCTCTGGAATACATGCTTCAACTGTCAAAAATTTGAATTTTTGACAAAAATTCACGATAGAGCTTTAATTCTTGTGATCGTGATTTAATGTTTGACAGCCGAGTGACTAGGACTTGTAATTCGCGAACGTGAAGACAGAATAGTGATCGCGAATTATGAGTCAGCAAGGATGAGAATGAAAAACTAAGTTTTGAAAGAATCAAAATTATGATCCATATGGAAAATGTGACATAGAAAACATAAGACATACAATTAACAAACAACACACACAACAATCATACATAAGATCAAAATTTGCACTCTAGGGAGCTTCCATCAAGCATTCCCAATTCTCTCTTAATTAAGTTCATTCTTTTTTCATTTAGAGGTTTATTGAAAATATCTATAAGTTGATGATTTGTATCAATAAACTCTAACACAGCATCGTTATTTTGCACATGATCTATAAGAAAATGATGTCTAATATCTAAGTGTTTGCTCCTAGAGTGTTGGATGAGATTTTTAGAAAGATTAATAGCACTAGTGTTATAACATTTAATAAAAATGTGATCAATCGCTTTGCCAAAATCCTTCAATTGTTGTTTCATCTAAAGAACTTGGGTGCAATAACAACCTGCAGCAACATACTCAGCTTCTATGGTGGATAAGGCAACTGACACTTGCTTTTTGCTAAACCAAGATACTAGACATTCTCCTATAAATTGGCAAGTCCTGAAAGTGTTTTTTCTATCTAATAAGTTACCTACATAATCCACATATGAATATCCTATGAGACTAAAGGATGAATCCCTAGGATAACATAACCCTAAGTGAATTATGCCATGCAAATACATAAAAATTCTCTTAGCAGCATTTAAATGAGATTCTCTAAGAGAGGATTGGAACCTAGCACACATACAAATACTAAACATGATATCTGGCCTAAAAGCACTAAGATAAAGTAGAGATATTAGCATATCTTGATATTTTTTCATCTATGGTCTTATCTAATTCATCTTTGTCTAGCTTAATGGTACCACTTATTGGGGTCTTGGCTACTTTACAACTATCCATGCCAAACTTCTTGGGTATTTCCTTTGTGTACTTGGCTCGGTTGATGAAGATCCCTTCTTTGGTTTGCTTGACTTGTAGACCGAGAAAGAATTTGAGCTATCCCATCATGCTCATTTTGATTCCCTAGTCATACACTTAGCAAAATCCTCACAAAGAGACTCATTAGTAGCACCAAAAATGATATCATCAACATAGATTTAAACAATTAATATATCATGCTTGTGTTTTTTAATAAATAGTATGGTGACCACCTTTCCTTTTTCAAAATCATTTTTCAAGAGAAATGAACTAAGCCTTTCATACCAAGCTCTTGGAGCTTGTTTCAATCTATATAAGGCTTTGTTCAATTCAAAAACATGGTTTGGAAAATAATGAGACTCAAAACCAGGACGTTGTTCAACATAAACTTCCTTCTTAATGATTCCATTAAAAATGCACTTTTAACATCCATTTGAAAAAGCTTAAAATACATGTGGCATGCATAAGCTAATGGTATCCTAATAGCCTCTAATCTTGCAATGTGGGCAAAGGTCTCATCATAATCTATGCCTTCCTCTTGGTTGTATCCCTTAGCAACTAATCTACCTTTATTTCTAGTGATAAGACCTTACTCATCTAACTTGTTCCTAAACACCTATTTGTAACCTACAGTGGAGTGTTCTTTAGGCCTAAGGACAAGTTCTCATACCTTGTTTCTCTTAAATTGATTGAGTACCTCTGCCATAGCAAACACCCAACTCTCATCATCAAGAGACTCATCAATTGATTTTTGCTCAAGTTAAGAAACAAAGGCAAGATTATTATCTAAAGGATTAAGTTGAGATCTAGTACTTACACCCTTGGAGGTATCACTAGTGATCAAGTCCTTGGGGTGATACTTAGAAAATCTCCAATCTTTAGATAGATCTTAGCTTGGCTCATCTCTTCATTGATGTTGTGGCTCCTCATCTTCATTTGATGATTCACCTACTTCCTTGCTTTTGTCCTCTCTTTTTGTGGTGTCTTCCAATTCCAGTTTTTCAAAATCACCTAAAAGATCATCAACAAAAACACCTTTCCCAAGATCAAGTTTACTAGATTCATCAAAGACAACATTCATAGACTCCTAAACTACCATTGAACTTTTATTAAAGACTTTATATGCCTTGCTAGAGGTGGAATAGCCTAAGAAAATTCTTTCATTGGTTTTGGAGTCAAATTTCACAAGATTCTCCTTAGTATTTAAAATATAGCACTTACATCCAAATACTCTTAGGTATGAAATCTTGGGTTTTATACCATTCCATAGCTCATAAGAAGTTTTATTGAGAATGGGTCTTTTGAAAACTATATTAGCAATGTAACATGAAGTATTAATGGCTTCGACCCAAAAGTAATTTGGTAAAGAATACTCATTAAGCATGGTCCTAGCCATTTCTACTAGTGTTCTATTTTTTCTCTCTACAACACCATTTTGTTGTGGTGTCTTAGGAGTTAAAAATTTATGAAAAACTCTATTCTCTAAACAATAAGTTTCAAAAGACTCATTTTGAAATTCCTTTCCATGGTCACTTCTAATAGAAGAAATGAAGTAACTTTTATCATTTTGAACTCTTTTTGCAAAACTCTTGAAAGCTTTAAAAATATCATTCTTATAAGTTAAAAAGGATACATAAGTAAACCTAGAGTAGTCATCAACTAGGACTAGTGTAAAATGCTTTCAACCTTGGCTAGCACTCCTAATAGCTCCTATCAAGTCCATATGAACTAGTTGAAGAGGTCTAGTAGAACTTACAACATTTTTTGCTTTGTGGAAGGCTTGATGTTGCTTCCCCATTTGGCAAGGACAACATGTCTTGTCTTTAGTAAAATTCAGCTTGGCAAGGCCTTCCGTCAACTTTCCATTAGATAGGCTTTGAAGAAGATCCATGCTTGCATGCCCAAGCCTTTTATGTCATAACCAAGCTTCAGTGCTTAAAGATATAAGACACCTAAATGATTGGTTAGCCAAATTGTCTAAGTCAATTGAGTAGGTATTATCTTTCCTTTCACCCTTGAAAATCCCCTCATCATCCACTAAAGTAGTGACTCAACATTCCCTAGGATCAAAGGTGACTTTGTTACCCTTGTCATACAATTGACTTACGCTCAACAAATTATGTTGTAAGCCACTGACTAATAAGATGTTATCAATTAATGAACAACCATTCTTACCAATGGTTTTAATGCCAATTACCTTACCCTTGGCATTGTTACCGAATGTGACATCTCCACCGTCTTTTTCCTTTAATGTCATGAATAGCTTTCTATTTCCAATCATATGCTTAGAACATCCACTATCCACGTGCCAATTGCTTGATTTGGTGGCTGCCACACTCTCCTACACAATAAAAGTGAGTTACATTTTCTTAGGTACCTAAGTATACTTGGGTCCTAGAGGGTTAGGAGTTTAAGGATCCTCTAATTTAAGGTGAGCCTTCCTAATAAAATAATGAATGTTAACATGCCCATATTTCATGTAATAATGGCATTGAAGTTTAGACTTATGAGTCTTTCTCCTATGCACATGTTTAGTATGAGTAGGAGGCCTTCTCATACCTTGATTATGTGAATGCATGCATATACATATATGATGAGTAGGAGTAGAGAATTTCTTATAAAAGTGACCATGCTATTTGTTATATATGTAGACATGGTTAGCTCTTTGAGTCTTGGCTATTGAGCTTGGAAAAGCCTTTCCTTTGCTCTTAGGCTTAGGAGGCTTAGTGCTAAAAGCACTTTTCTTCCCAATTACCTCAACTCTTGAAGTTTGAGGTTCTGTAGATCTAACAAATGTGGTTTGTTATGATGAGGATGCTCTATTGAAGCCTAGACCATTTTTAATTAGTGGTGGCCTTTGTGATACAATCAATATATCCAAGGCTTCCTTTCCTTTATGAAACTTAGAGATTGAGCTTCTAAGCTTAATGACTTCTCCCTTTAGAGAGTCATTCTCCTTTCTTAATGAAGCTAATGAAGAAAATGATGCAGAAAGATTTTCCATAGATTATTAGAGCTCATCATTTGATGCTCTCAATTCGCTTACAATGTCATTGAGGGATTTATAATCATCCTCTAATTTTTGATATTTTCTTTTGTAAGACTTCATTTATGACTTGTATTTGTCACATCTCAAAGTTAGCGCCTCTAAAAGCTCTTCATCTATTTCATCAAATTCAAAATTAGAATGAGAGTGAGAAGAAGTACTTACCTTATTTGTACAATCTTCTTGTGCCATGAAACAAATGTTGGCAACTTCTCCTTCTTCCTCATCTTCATTTGAGTTGTCATCCCAAGTGGCTGAAAAGCTCTTCTTCTTCTCCTTGTTCCATATCTTCCTCTTCTTTAATTTGGGAAAATCATACTTGATATGGCCTTTCTGGCCATATTCATAGCAAGTGGCATAATTAGATCTCTCTCTTAGACTAGGAGTCGTCTTCTTGAAGCTTTTTCTTTCTTTTCTTCTTTTAATCAACTCCTTTGTCCTTTTTTAGAGCATTGCTAGCTCCTCTTCGTCTTTGTCACTTTCTTCATCACTTGAGGTAATTTCTACCTCCTCTTTTGTTGAGGATTTGAGTGCTAATGTTCTTCTTTCTTTTTCTAGTTTATCTCTTTGGCCTCTTAACTTCTTTATTTGCTCATCTTTTTGAAAGGCCAACTGATGAGTTAAGAGTTTGCCTATCAACACATCTATTGGAACCTTCCCAATCTCTGGATTAAACTCTTGGATGTTGCACACTCTAGCACCAAACTTATATAAAGAGTTTTGAGGATTTTTATGTTTACCTCATAGTTGGTGAGAGTCCTTCCGAATTTCATCATATTGGTGACGATGGATAGGAGCCTATTAGTCATTTTGGTAATGCTTTCATGATCCTTCATCATGAATAGCCCCCATTTCATCACGTACATCTCTAAACAGCTTGATTTAACTAATGTTGTGCCCTCATGGTAGTTCTCAAGAGTCTTCCAAATGGCATATGTCGTTTGGCAATGTTGCACTCATCCAATCTCTTCTTTAGAGAGAGAGCTTAAAAGATGGCCATTGCCCTCTTGTTTTTGCCATTTGATCTCCAGTGAGCTTCAACCTATTCTTCCCTTGGAATGAGCTTTTCAATTCCATCCACTAATTTAGTGGGTGGCACCCATTCTTTGAAAACCATATCTAAAAGTTCCACCACATCTATGTCAAGGTATATTTCCATTTTATACTTCCAATGAGTATAGTCAAATTCATCAAAGTGAGGCTTGAGGTGTGAGTGGATTCCCTCTTGTGCCATGAACTTTGCTTACCTAATTAAAGCTAAAATGTGAGACTTGGCTCTGATACCACTTGTTGGCCCTAGGCACCAAGAAGGAGGGTCGAATTGGTGTATAAAAAAAATTAAAGTAGGAGTAAAGAAATTAGTAGAAGATGAGGCATACGATTTATAGTGGTTCAGGTATAATCGACCCTATGTCCACTCCCCAATTCTCTGCAATTAGGTGTTCCATTAACTCATAATGGTGTTTCCAACCTCACACCTAACTTTTACACTTTGTGTTTTCAAGGCTCACACAACAACCTTTACACTTTGTGTTTTCAAGGCTCACACAATAACCTTTACACTATGTATTTTTAAGGATCACACAACAACCTCTCTTAAGTGTTTTCACAAGCTCACACTACAACCTTTACACTTGTTTAATGCTCACACCTAACACTTTCAATCTCATAAAGAAGAGAAAAAATGAGTAGCAAAAGATTGAAAGCTTTAACACAAGTAATGAATTCTCTATCTATTTCATTTATCACTATTTGGTGGAGTATTTATACCCCATATCCACCAAAGAGACGTTAGTCTTTAAAGCTCAACAAATCTTTAAGACATGCTAGGCAGATTCTGCATTAATTGCATGTCAGGCAAGAGTCACGGTCGCTACTGGTCAATCGCAATTACGAAATCCAAATTTCTAAACGATAGCCAAAATTGCGGCTAAAAAATCCGTTTATATCTAACGACTAGTCCATATGGCAGCTTCTCATTAGCCATCAGGAAAATATAGTCATTGTAGTCTAACTGCTGATAAAAGTCACAATCGCAATTCTTCTTTGTATAGGATGCGATTGAGGACGCAAATTCTTCTGTTTAAAAGACATTCTTCTTCTTCTTGAATCGTGATCGCTACCCAAAATGTCGCTCTCGCAAATTTTATTCTCTAACAGATACCTAGGACACTTGGCATGTTATGATTATGGATTGTCTTCTCTCTTTAATCACTTTGAAAGTCGCGATCGTGACTGAGGCGTGACACATACCGTGAATTCATCTGTGACTTTGGCACTCCCATTGGATGAACTTTGCCTTCTTGAAGATTATGCAATCCTTCTAACTACCAATGGAAAAACTAACTTTCTACAAAACAACACTTAATTGAAACATTAAACATGATCAATCTACTTTGTCAAGGTCAAAAGAGGTTTAAGACTTAGGATTAACCATCATAGTCCAACATTCACTTTTCACCATCTTGATACCATAGTTTTCTTAATAATTATGGCTACCTTGAGGATGTCATGACTCTTTAAGAGTGTTAATGGATGAAGGACCAATAACCTTAGGAATCCAAGTTAATGACTCTAATCCTTGACCAAGGCCTCACCTTTATCCTCTATATGCATCTCATGAATTAGGTGCATCATGCTTCACCTTTATTCTTATTTCTTAGAAACATACATAGGTCTGACTTAGAAATCGAGTAAGACCTTTACCTAAGTGCATTTGACTTTGTTGGCTTCATTGTTTTATCTATTTGATGATGATTAACATGTGTTTTCCTTATATAGGTGATTGAAAGGGATGTGACTAATCCCATTATGCATGATTATGGTTGATTGACATGTATGACCTCTCTTTAAAATGTTATATAATCCCCCTCCCCTTTGAGCCTTATTACGATGATGTTCTGATATGCTTAATTGGATGCAGTAGAAACATGCTTAGGAATTTTAACCGAATTAATTCATAATAAGGTTGAAATGGTAAAAAGTAAATTAAAGATGCCCAAAGGCTAGATCCCAATGAAGAAATTCCATATTCACTAGTCGTTAGACACATATGAAGATAGTGACCATGAAAAGGGAATCCTTAGTGTTATATGTAGATAGCAATCGTGATTGAGGCATCTAGGTTGTGAAATTCCTTTGACAAGCATTGAATGCAAGATTTCTTACCAAACTTTTAGAGATTTTGTACTCATTTCTTAGTAATGGCTATTCAAAAATACCATACCAAACATTTTTGAATTCAAGAGAATAGCCATTTATTATGTTCAAACTCTTACAAATTAAATTCTTAAAGCCTTTCTCATAATTATGCATATATTTTGGTTGTTAATAGTGTATTGATTACTTTATAAGGGTTTAGTGTGAGCCTAAACACTTGTGAAAGGTTAGTTAATTGGATTGTAAGGTTGCGTGTTAACCTTAAACACAAGTGTACTTAGGTTAAGTGTGAGCCTAAACACTAAGTTGGGGAGCGAACTTATAAAACACCTATTTTATCCCCTGTGCCCTACAAAGGGTAGTTCAATTGGTGAAATTTTTAAATTTTAGTGAGAAGATAGAAAATTAAAAGATTAAAGAAAACGAAACAAAAGAATAACGCAAAAGAATTTATATTGGTTCAAGTATTAACCAATACTACATCCACTCTTTAATTCTCCAATTGGGCAATCACAAATTCACCTGTGTTTTATAAGCTCACACAAAGCTTATCGTTTAGGCTCAAATCCAACTCTAGTTACACTTTATGTTTAAGGAAAGCGCATATCCTTACAAGTGTTTTTACGTACTTAAGGCCCATTCTAAAATTCAAAACCTAGTGTTTAAGATTCATATTTAACCTTTTATAAATAATGAATACTAATAAGAAATAAAGCACAAATGTAATTAAGAGAGAGAGTAAATTATGAGAGTTTGGGTATAATAAAGTTAATTCTATTACATTTAAGGCTATTTGGTAGAGTATTTATAAGTCCTAACCACCAAAGAACCGTTGCTAAGGAAAATATGTACAAATCTCTAAGATTTGGTGGGTAATTCTATATTAAATACATGTCAAAAGAATTTTACAGTTGATCTCATATAATCATAGTTGCAATTGATATTTTGTGATGAGAATTATTATTTCACAGTTAATATCTTAAAATGTGTCTAATAATAAGTAACATGTGGCATTTGATCATTTATTCTTCAAAACTAGTTGTTGGAACACTCCATTTTTTACAAGTGTCTTGGTTGTGAACAAGATACTCTTTATTGTAATCTAGGATAACATTGGAATAGTGCACTGTGAGCTTCACTCTGAATGGGACTTAACCCTTTAGTTCCTTTTTGAAATTAAGTAATGGTCTTACTTCATAATCTGTGATTACAAGCTTTAAATTAAATAATAGTTTCGTAGACATATGACATACTTCAACTAGGTTCTTAGGTGGTCATTAGAGCACTTTTGAAAGAGATTTGAAGTTTGTAATCTTGAACCTAACACAATTCATATCACAAATCACACTGGAGGTTTGGGTTCCATTTTTTCAATGAGCATAGATCGCAATGTTCTGAATAGTAGTCACAATGCAATTCTTAATTGTGCTATGGTTGTTTTTTGTGTGAATTACAGGCCAGTTTTTAGACACTTAGATATTTAACTTCCATTTAACTTTCCACCTAGTTCTTATCTTATTTTTAATAAGAACAACACTTAACACAAGCATTAGAATCTTTCAACTTATATTGCCAATATTAAAATATATGTTTAACTTAGGTTTGACCAAGCTAGTCCAACAATCTCTTTCATTTTTATTCTGACAATCTAGGTTGAATTTGCATGGTATAAGATCTCTAACATGTATTTCCTTATAGAATCTAAGTGCATAAAAGTCATAATGAAGTTATAAATTTTAATTCCTTAGGTTTACAAACAATTTAAAACACTTAGGCATATGATTTAAAGTTTTACAATTCACTCCCTACCCCCTCCCCTCCCACCTTCCCCCCCAACCCCAATTAATGCTCTCTTTTAATTATTCTAATTAATCTAATGTATTATCATTTCATTTTACATATAATTATCTAATTTCTCTTCCTTTTTGTTAAGATAAAAAAGAGAGAGGATGAGGAAGAATAAGTTAATTTGATTATACATCAATCAAACACAACGAGCATTCACAATATTAAGAAGATAATAAAGATAAACACTAAAGTAAAAGAAATTTTCATTAAGGGTAGGCACCCAATCATTATAGTCAATCCATGAGATTTCAAATATATGCATATGTTTGATCACAAAGTTTGGGCATTACATCATAAAAATAGAAAATAATAAAGGAAACATAAAAGAAAATGAAAGTGAAGATGAAAAATAGGAAGGAAAAGGAAAAGAAACTAGAAGATAGGAGAGGAATCATCATAACCTTTGTTCTTGGTGTTCTTCTTCTCCTTTAGTATCCTTCTCTTCAAAATTAGAAAGATAATAAGGAGTAAGCTCCATTGTCTTTTGTAGATCCATTATGTCGTAATAAAGATGACTAAGGAGCTTGAATCTTTGATTCATGACTTTTAGGAGTCTATTAGGCTTCTTGTTAATAGTGGATAAAGAAATGGGAGGAAGAGGAAGATGAGTATGAACTTGTACCTCTTGTTCTTATGATTGCTTTTTTTGGCCTTCTTCAGGCATTAGTCTTCTTTGCTTTTGTTATTTGAAGGCTTGTTGAAGTCTTATCCCTTGTGTCCTAAGCAAGTAATCATACGTATGAGGTTTTATGGCTTTAGCATTAAACAAATAGTTAAGGTTAAGGTCGTAGGTATTAGAAAGGTAGGTTGTTTTAAAAAGTTATTCATTTTATAGATTCATAGCACCTTCATATCTATACATTATAGTAATTTAAAAAGAAAGTAAAATTTGTCCATGTTTGGACTTGCTCAAGTAAGGCCATTGGTCAATGAAAAATCTACCAATATAAATTGGCTTTCCCTCAATTAGGCAATAACAAAAGCAAAGGTAATTTTTTTGTTTCCATCACCACAGGCATTTATAAAAAAGGTGATTATGCGATGAAAGAGCCAAAAAGTTTGGGAATTTATGTTTTTGGCTAAAAAAATTATAGAATCATGGCAGGTTTTGATTGAAATCTGATGCCAAAACTCACTAAAGTTAAGATGATGTTGGTTCAAATTCCATGGGATATCTTCACCAGTTTGAAATTTAAAAGAGAGCAAAAGGATTCATAAGTTATATAAAAAAAAGTTTTCTAGAGCACTTAAATAAAACTCCATACATACCTACTTTTGTTGTAAGCTTCTTGTTGATCTCCATCATGGCTAAGAGCTTTCTAGCCACCTCATTAGAATTAGGCTCTTCGCCAAAGATGAATTTTTCCAAACCAAGATTAGAAAGATAAGCCTTGATCTCCCTTTCAATCATAAGAGCTTTTAGGGTAAATTGAGAAGGAATTTTATTAAAGTAAATGGTTTTGATTTTGATCACACCATATTTGTTTCTCTTCAGGAGTAAGTCCCTTCATGAAATGAAAGGGGGTTGTCTAGAAGAAGGGGACATAGAAGTCACAGAGGCTTTTTGCCCTAATTAATGTCTTTTGGTCCCTTTTTTTTTTTAGGTACCATGGAAAAGAAAAAATTGGTGTAAAAAGAGTAGAAAAAAAGAGAGAAATTATAAAATTATAGAGGAATAAGAGAAAAATGAAGAGAGAAAGGGAAAAAAGTGAATGAGAGGGCCCGAAAAAGGTTTAAATAGGTAGAGAAGAAGTGAAATTAGCTAAATAAATACAAGAAAATAGTTGTTAAAAGTGCAAGATTTATCACCTAATAGATTTTGTAATTCCTGAACAATAAATGAGAGTTGCAACCACAAAATATGAGTGATAAATAGTTTGACCACTTGTTGAAAATAGTTAGATTTTGAAAATTTTGAAAAGAATCTTGAATGCAAAGAAATTGTCATGAGCGTGAAATTTGAAAAGTTGACAAATAAAAAATATTCTATAAATCTTGACTATGATTGGAGATCTCAGTCACAATTTGTAAGCTACTTTTGAAAACAAGCTCAAACACAAAAAATTCTTAAATGGGCCATATACTAAGTGATCAATTTATTATTTTGATGATTGATTCAAGCATATGAATATGGTAAAAACCTAAATACAATTTCAATCAATTCATCTTATCACAAACAAGTATCATACAATGCATAGAATTTATTCCTATACAACCATTTCCATTCCATTATCAAGTGCATTTTGGGTTTTTGGACAAGCTTTTAAATTTTTTTCTCTCAAATTGGTTGAGTTCCTCTTACATATCAATCACCCAAAAATCATCATCAAAAGCCTTATCAATTGATTTTGGCTTAATTTAAGAAACAAAAGCAAGATTATTATCTAAGGCATTAAGTTGAACTTTTGTACTTACATCCTTTGAGGTCTCCCCCATGATAAACACCTTTGGATGGTTCTTGAAGTACCTCAAATCCTTAGGTAGCTCTTGAGATTGATTCCCCTCTTATTGTGATTATGCTTACTTAATCTCTTAAGATGATTCCTTCTCTTCAACTTTCACTTCATTTTCATTTATAGATGGATTGAGCTCTAGCTTTTCAAATTCATCTACAAGATCATTAATAAAAGAACCGTTCCAAAAAACAACATCCATATACTCTTTAACCACCATAGATTTTTTTATTAAAGACATTATAAGCTTTAATAGTGGTGGAATAGCCTATGAAAATGAAATTTCCTAATGCTATCCATAGTATTTAAAATGTAACATTTAGATCCAAAAACTCTAAGGTATGAAAGCTTGGGCTTTTTTTTTTTTTCCATTCCATTAACTCATAAGAGGTTTGTTTAAAATGGGCCTTTTGAAACCTATATATGGAATGTAACAAGAAGTGTTGATGGCTTTGACCCAGAAGTAATTTGAAAGTGAATACTCATTGAGCATGGTTTTAGTGGTCTCCACTAATGTTCTATTTTTCCTCTATGTAACACCATTTTGTTAAGTTGTTCATAGAGCTGAAAAATTATACGAAATACCATTTTCTAAGTAATAGTTTTCAAAATGCTCATTTTGAAATTCCTTTCCATGGTCACTTCTAATGCTAGAAATAAAGCAGTCCTTTTCCTTTTTAACCTTTTTTGCAAAACTTTTAAATGCATCAAATCACTCTTATGAGTTGAGAAACTAACCCAAGTAAACCTTGAGTAATCTTTAATGAGAATAAATTCATAATGCTTACCACCCAAGCTAGCATTTCTAGTAGGTCCAACCAAGTCTATATGGATGCGTTAAAGTGGTCCAGAAGTACTTGTAACATTTTTGGATTTGATGGATGCTTGGTTGCTTCTCTAATTGACAAGGTCCAATTGTCTTATCCTTGATGAATTTTAGCTTTGAAAGACCTTCCACTAGTGCTCCTTTTGAAATATATTAGAGAAGCTTCATGCTTGCATGCTCGAGTCTTTTATACCAAAGCCATGACTCATTATTAATGGAAACAAGACACTTGAAAGATTGATTAGTTAAATTGTCTAAGTCAATTATGTAGGTATTATCTTAGTTTTCACCCTTCAAGACTACATTGTCATCTACCATGGTAATGACAAGGCATTTACTAGAGTTAAAGGTGACTTTGTTACCTTATCATAGAATTGACTTGCATTCAATATGTTATGCTTCAAACCATCAATAAGAAGAACATTATTAATTAAGGGGCAACCCTTCTTACTAACTATACTAATGTCGATTACCTTACGCTTAGCATTAATTCCAAATGTGACATTTCCACCATCCTTTTCTTTGATGGATGTGAATAGCTTTCTATTTTCATTCATGTGCTTTAAGCATCCACTATCCACATGTCCATCATTATCATCGTAGATAATATTAAAGCATTCCTATAAAACACAACAAATTCATCTTTTTTAGGTACCTAACCATACTTGGGTCCTAGGGAGTTAGGCTTGGAAGGATCCTCAAGTTTAAGGTAAGCCTTCATAATACAGCAAAATACATTAATGTGATCATATCTCATGTAATAATGGCATTGGAGTCTAAACTTTTTTGTCTTCCTACTTTGAACCACATTGATATGAGTAAGGGGTCTTCTCATACCATTACTATGAGCATGCAAGCGAGAGAATGTGTGGTGATCTCTTATTATACATGAATGCATGATTAGCTCTTAGAGGTTTATCTTTAGAGCTTTGAGGTATCTTTCCATTACCCTTAGGCATGAAAGGGTTAATGCTAGGAGCACTCCTTTTCTCAACTACCTTTATACTAGAAGCTTGAGGGGTTCAAGCCTTGATGAAGATGGGAGGAGAAGATGTACATGTAGAGGCCCTATTATAGCTAAACCATGTCTCACTATATGTGACCTTTAAGACACAATTAATGTATCTAAGGCTTTTTTCCCATTGTGAAATGTAGATATGGAATTTCTCAATTCAATAACTTCATTTGTCAATGAATCATTTTCTTTTCTTAAAAAATATAAAAGGATGAAGTTTTTGAAAGTTGTTCTAGAGATTTCTTAAGCTTTTCATTAGAAGTCCTCAAGCTAGAAATAAGCTCATTTAAACTTTTAAAATCATCCTCAACTTGAGAACATTTTTTCTTATAAGAATTCATTTTTAATTTATATTTATCACATCTTAAGGTCTTAGCTTCAAAAAGGTCATCATTCTTATCTTTAAAACTATCATCATTATGAGATTGCAAAGATGGATTAACCTCACTAGAAGAATCCTCTTGACCTATCAAGCAAAGATTTGTAACTTCATTCTCATCCTCTTCTTCACTTGAGTCATCATCATCCCAACTAGCTTTCAAGCTCTTCTTCTTTTCCTTATCCCATTTCTTTTTCTTCTTAAGCTTAAGATAATAAGATTTGATGTGCCTTTGCTTGCCACATTCATAGCAAGTCATATCATTCTTCTTCTCTTTATTGTTAGATGATGCCTTTCTTTGATTTCTTCTTTCTTTTCTCCTTTTTATTAACTCCTTGAACCTCTTTGATAGCATAGCAAGCTCTTCTTCTTCTTTTCCACTTTCATCAAAATTACTATAGTATGCCTTCACTTCTTTATCTTTTATGGGTGATTTGAAAGCAACTGTTTTCTTATCTTCTTTATCTCTCAACTCCATCTCCTTGTCCTTCTTAATTTCCATTTCATGAGTGAAGAGCTTTCCAATGAGGACATTGGTTGGTACTTTACTAATGTCTTCATTAGATTTTTTAATACTACATACTCTCGTACCAAATTTCTCTAAGGAAAAAGCCTCAAGAGTCTTAAAGTTAACATCCACTTTGGAAATACATCTCCTAAATTTTCTCATATTATTGATAATGGCAAGAAGTTTATTGTTCATTTCAGTGATGCTCTTATTCTTCTTCGTAATGAAGAGCTCATATTTTATAACATAAATGTGTACCTTTCTTGACTTCACTTACATGGTGCCTTCATGATAGTTCTCCAAAGCTTTCCATATGCCATAGGCACTTTGACAATGTTGCACTCTCCTACACTTTTCTTATGAGAGAAAGCTAGGGATGATTGCCATTACCATTTTATTCTCAATTGTTTTCCTATGGGCTTCAACCTATTCTTCTCTTGGGAGTGGCTTTTTAAGTCCATCCACCATTTTTATAGGTGGTTTTCATTCCTTTGCTATACTATCCCAAACATTTAAAAGATCACTATTAAGGTAAGTCTTCATCCTATACTTCTAATAAGCATATTTAGTTCCATCAAAGTAAGGTAAGAGGTGAGAATGGATCCCTTCGTGTGAAATGATCTTCACTTAAGCAATTAAGGCTAGTTTAGAGACTTAACTCTAATATCACATATTGGCTCTTATGCACCAAGAATGAGGTTTGAATGGGTGGAAAATTTACATTTTTGTGAAAAGATAAATAATAAAAGGAAAGAAAAATCAGCACAGAGGAATTTATAATGATTTGAGTATTAACCAAGCTTACATTCACTCCCTAATTCTTTAGTTGGATATTTTACTAATTCACTTGCATTTTACAAGCTTACACAAAACTTAGTGTTTAAGCTTGCACCCAACCCTAGCTACACTTTGTGTTTAAGGCTAATACACAACCTTACAAGAGGTTTTACTTACTTAAGGCTCGCTTTAAAACCCAAAACTCAGTGTTAAGGTTCACACTTAACCCTTTACAAGTAATGACTACTTTTAATAAACAAAGTACACAAGTAATTAAGAGAGAGAGGATTAAGAAATCAAATTGCAAGATTTTGGTCATAACAAATGTTAGTTCTCTTACATTCAAGGAAATTTGGTTGAGTGTTTATAGCTTCTAACCACCAAAGAGACATTGCTAAGGAAACTAGGTGCAAATCTCCAAGATTTGGTTAGTAGTTCTACATTAAATGCTTGTGAGAAGAATTTCGCAGTCGAGATCATATGATTGTGATCATGATTAACATTTCATCCTAAAAATTAACTTTGCATGGTTGAGATCTTCAAACATGTCTAATGACTAATGACACATGGCATTTGAACATTGGTTCTTTAAAACTAGCCATTGGAACAATCCACTTTTTATTGGTGTTTCGATTGCGAATAGAAGGGTTACAATCGCAATTTAGTTTAACACAAAAATAGTGCACCACGAGCCTCACCATTAATGGTACTAGACCTTTTGGCTCATTTCTAAAATTAAGTTGTCGCCATCATACTGTGCAGTTGCAAACTTCAAATTATACAATGGCTCCTTAGACATTTAGCATACTTCAACTAGATTCTATAATGACCATTGAAGCACATTTTGAAGAGATTTAAAGGTTGTAATCGTCAACCAAACACGATTCATACCACGAATCACATTAAATGTTTAGGTTCTATTTTTTAATGATAATGGTTTTGACGTTCTGAATAATAATCGCGATTTGGCTTTCTTTGATAGAAATTACATGCCAAATTTTTAAGACTTAGAGATTTAAATTCCAATTGACTTTCCACTAATTTCCTATCTTATTCTCTATAAGTACAATGCTTAATACAAGCATTAGAATCTTTCAATCTATATTGTCAAAATAAAAAAAAAAGGTTTGACTTAAGTTTAACTAACTTAGTCCAATAACCTAATAAGTTTGAAAGATAGTGAAAATTTGATTAGATAATTATAGTATGGATGTAGGATTGTTCTTGAACCACTATAAATCTCTTATGTCTTGTCCCTCCTTTCTTCTCTTTTAATCACCTACTAATCTTGAAATTTAAATTTGCCACTAATTTAGCTGCCCATTTTGGTGCACAAGGGCTACTAAATGTTATTAGAGCCAAGTCTAAAAAGTAAGTCTTAATTACTTAGGAAAAGGATCATGGCAATGAAGTGATCCACTTTTACCTCAAGCCTCACTTTGATAGAACTGACTATAATTATTTGAAGTATAAAGTGGAGGTATACCTTGATAGTGATCTCATAGATGTATGGGATAGTGTTACAAAGGAATTAAGACCACTTACCAAAATTGTAAATGGTACTGAATAACCTATTAAGAGAATAATGTGTTGAAGCTTAAAGGAAAGAAAATGGCAAAAAAAAAAAAAGGGCAATGGCAATTATTCCAAGTGCCTTTTCAAGAAAAAAATGTGGAAGGGTACAACATTGTCAAAGTGCCTATAGCATTTAGAAAGCTTTGAAGAATTACCATGAAGGCACCATCCAAGTAAATCAAGAAAAATTCAAATGCATATGATTGAATGTGAGCTTTTCATGATGAAACCAAATGGCAGTATAACCAATATGACTAATATGTTTCTAGCCATAGTCAATAACATGAAGAACCTTAGAAGACATATGGCTTTCGTAGACATCAATCATGAAATCCTTATAACTCTACCATTGTAAAAGTTTAAAGCTAGAGTTACTAGTATAGAAGAAGCAAATGAAGACATTGGTTGGATTCTAACTAATGTTCTCATTAAAAAGCTTCTCATATATGAAATGGTGGTCAAAAAGGATGAAGAGATAAAGAAAGCAATAGAAAAGGAAGATAAGAAGACTATTGCTCTTAAAAGCACCACAAAGGAGCAAACAAATAAGGTAAGCACTATTGGTTCTAAAGAGAGCGACAAAGATGATGAAGAGCTTGCCATGTTATCTAAAAGAGCCAAGGAGTTAATAAGGAAAAGAAGAGAAAGACAAAGCCCTAGAAAAGCCTCATCAAACTTTAAAGAAAAGAATAATGATATTACTTACTATGAATGTAACAAGCAAGGACACATCAAATTCAATTATTGTAAGCTTAATAAGAAAAAGAAAAAAAAGTGCAACAAAGAAAATAAGAAAGGCTTCAAAACTATTAGGATGATAACTCAAGTGAAGAAGAGGAAGAGAGTAAAGTTGTCAACCTATGCTTCATGTCTCAAGAGGACTTTTTCAATATGGTAAGTTCATTTTTCCAATCCTGTGATGAAAATAATTTTAATGATGAGGATGATGAGCTCATGGAAGCTGTGGCTTTGAGATGTGATAAATATCATTCTAAAATGCAATTTTATAAGAAAACATATTCTTATTTAAAGAAAGATTTTAAAAGTTTAAATGATTTTGTGTCTAGCTTGAGATAATCTAATGATGAACTTAAAAAATCTTTAGAATAAATTTCTTCTAAAACCACCTCTCTTGATTCTTTGAGCAAAGGCAATGATTCTTTAAAATTGGAAGTGATTGAATTAAGAAACACCATCTCAAAATTTCACAAAAGGAAGGAGGCCTTAAATACACTAATTATATCACAAAGGGCATGCATACCGAGACATGGCCTAGGCTTTAATAGAGCCTGAACATTCACATCTTCTCCTTCCATTTTCATTAAAACATATATACCTTAAACCTCTAGTATGAAGATATTGAAGAAAAGGACTACTCCAAGTATCAGACCTCTCATTCAAAAGGACAATGGGAAGGCACCTTAAGGCAATAGAATTAAGCCTTTAAGAGTTAATCACCCATTATATCATAAGAGGATGCTCAAAAACATACACCAACACCTTATCACACTTATTCATGTGTGCATTCACATGGGAATAATGTCAAGAAACCCCTTATCCATACCAAAATGACTCAAAGGAATAAGAATAATAAGTCTAGACTCTAATACCACTATTGCATAAAGTTTAGCCATATTAATGTATTTTGTTATATTAGGAAGGCTCACCTCAAACTTAAGGATCCTTCTAAGTCCAACCCCCTAGGACCTAAGTATGCTTAGGTACCTAAATAAAGATGATCTGTTTTTTTTCTTGTAGTTATTCTTTGAGTTAATTTATGATGAAAAAACATAGCATATGGATAGTAGATACTCAAAGCATACGATAAAAAATGCAAAGTTCTTTACATACATCAAGGAGAAGCAAAGTGGAAATGTCACCTTTGTTAAAGGTAAGGTAATTGGCATTGGATGTTCTAGAAAGAAAGGTTGTTTACTTATTAATAATGTTTTACTTATTGGTGGCTTGAAACATAATTTGTTGAGTGCAATTAAATTATGCAACAAAGGTAACAAAATTACCTTTGCTTTAGAATATGTCTTATCACTACTTTGGTATATGACAATGTCATCTTCAAGGGTGAAAGGGAAGGCGATTCTTATAGAATTGAATTAAACAATTTAGTTATCCATTCTTTCAAGCAACTTATCTTTATTAATAATGAACCTTGGCTTTGGCATAAAAGACTTAGGCATGCAAGAATGGAACTTCTTTAAAGACACTTGAAAGGAGGGCTAGTGGATGGTCTTTTCAAGCTTAAATTCATCAAGGACAAGACTTATGGAACATGTCAAATGGGGAAACAACACCAATCCTTATTTTTATCACATCAAGCTTCACAATATGGGTCAAATCGAAATCAATCAATCTCATTTATTTTAAAAACTATTCTTTTAAACCCACCTTACAAAATACCCATAAGAGAATGATGATCAAAATAATATAGTGTAAAAGTGTGTGCAAATGTCATCCCACAGAGATAACGGCAATAAGTACTATAATATGATGATTATATTTTTATCTGGAAATCAAAATATTAAGATGTGATTTAAACTACTAACACAATGAAAATAAACTAAATTAACAATTGAATGACAAAAAGATAAAAGCAATTGAGAAAGAAAACCTTATGAACAAACACCTAGGACATTTGATCTCACCAATGGAAAATCATAAAATCACTAATAATTCAATGTTATGCTACATTAAGAGTGGTAATTATCAATTATCTCCTAGTATTAAGCTCTCTCTTGAGTAATCATTAATTTGCAACTATTCCTCTAGATCCATCTCTCGATGTGAAATTCTAACAATCCTTTAAATGATAGTAATAGGTTAAGTGGGTATCTCTACTTATCAATTAACTAAAAAGAAACAATTTTAGATATATTTCAATTTATAATCTCTCGATCTTTAAATGAAACATAAGCCATGTAATTAGTGATTAAGCAATCACAAGCATTAAGATCAAGAATCATTTTACTTGCAAAAGAAACAAAAATCCTAACATATTTATTAAAATCATAAATCAATCAATCATCATCCATGACCCATGTCTATATCAAGGTCCAAGATCAAAAGATCTAGCCTAACATGCTAACAAAACAAGACAAATTCAAAGGCAATAACATCATCTTAAAAAAGGAAATAAGAAATAATAGAAGGAAAAACTAAATATCCTAATTGTCTTGATAGATCTTCTCCACTTTTTCTTCCTTAATCTAATGATCTCTCAACCTTTATCATTTGATCTTGCATTAAACTATATTTCTTCTTATTTTATCCACTGAAAAACTCCTATTTTTATTCCCTAAAAAGGCTCTCTTGAAACCCTAAGTGTTGGTTTTAAACATTTTTTCAAAAGACCTAAAGAATGGGCTAAAAAGTAAGATCCGATGTGTCTAGGTCGCAGGTTGCAATTTGAGTCATGGTCATGACTTTTATGATGCTCTAAAGAAGTCATAGCCTATGACTTTAGTCACGGGCACGATAACATGCTTATTTCCTTCATGCATCGAAATATCTAACTTTGTCCTTAAAGTTGCCAACTTTGCCTATTTTAGTCCTAACTCACTCCAAACTTGCTAAAAACCCTATAAAACATCCAAATGTAAGAAATAATACCAAATCATCCAAAGTAACTTAATTTAAATGTAGATTAATACTAAATCAAGCTCAATTGTCACTAAATATATTTGTACAAATTAAGCCTAACAATCCTCCTTTAAAGCAAAAAATATTATAAGTACTACTAGACCTCTTTAAATAATTCATATGGACTTAATTGGGCCTACTAGAAATGCTAGCTTGCATGGAAAAAATTATGCATATGTGCTTCTTAATGACTACTCTAGGTGCAAGGTCTTAGTGATTTCACTCAAACTAGTGGAATCTTACTTGTGACTCCATCAATATGGGATCAAAAGGACATAGGTTTTCACATTGGTGATAACCTCAAAATATGGCACTTGTTGGATCAATGGGGGATCCTTGAGGCCTTGTGTGAATTTCAAAGCCCATGTATCTAAGTGATGGTCATCGAGGGAATGAGACAGACATTGGTATTATCCTTAAAAGTATGGAGTCACCACCTGACTTTGGTCAAGACAAAAGTCTAAGGAAAGAAAAATCTGAACCTAAGTTAAGTCAATTAGAAGGCCCGTTTCATCTTCACCCCATCAAAGATTAGGTTCATAAATTGGGTACGACTTGGGGAAGAGGTTGACACTATAAAATTCCTGGATATTGGGATCTAGCCTTCGGGCATCTTTGGTTCACTTTTAATATTTTAAATGAGTTATTGATTAATCCAATTAATGACCCTAGGCATGCATCTAATCGCAATGCACTTAAACAAATCAAGTCAAGAACTTTAAGAGGAAGAAGGGTCATGCATCATGGCAAAAAAGGTATCATGCACTTCATCATCCATGCATAACATTCTAACGAGGGGAGTTAGATCATATGACATGGCATAGGGTTTTTGCTTTTATTATCATCCATCCATTCAAGCATAATCATTTATAATCATATAGGATGGTGATCAAGACCAAGTTCATAATCTAACTTTAGTAAGAACTCCTACACCTAAAGAGAGAGTTTAGTGACTAACAAGAGGAAAGTGAGTAAAAGAAGCTAAAAGAAAAGCAAATAAGGTCTATAATGATCATCCTACCACATTTCTAAAGTCAAGGTACCTAAGCGTATATTTAAGTCCATAATACCATATCCCACATCAAATAGACAATAATAAACATTTAAACACAAGTATATGCATTATAAAGTGTAAGAAAATCATGGACATGCAATGCAAAGCATGATGGATGATCTTTAATGGCCTAAAACTAAACCATCATGAAAGGATCCTAGGATTAATGAATCATCCCCTTTATGTAGCTCACAAAGAGCTAAGCATCCATGTACATGGCTAGCCATAGTGGGGGTTAGTATGCAACTCAAAGAAAAGGAAGAAGTGAAAGGCCAAGGTGCTAGCTATGTATTCCAAACATAAACACAATCACAAAAAGGACTCTCAAGGTCATTAGAACCTTAAGTTCCTCACTTGGTCAATGTTCTAAATGATCATAACAAAATTCAAAACCATCACTAAACCAAAAGAAAATAACATGGAGAATTATATAAAAAACGGGTGGTAAAACCACTCCAAAACCACGCCAAGATTCCATTTTTAAAGTGAATAGGAATCCTAGGATGTTATATCTCATCTCATTTTATTGCTAAAACATTAAAACATCTTATAAAGAGTTTAAAAGAAGAGAAATTTGAATGGAGAAGAAAAAAAAATTTTCAAATTTGTCTACTAGGCATATTGGGTTGTATAACCTAAGATAGGGGTTGCATAGCCTAAAAACAAGGTTCTACAATCTACAATGAAGGTTCCACAACCCTTTTTTTTTAGGTTTTAGAAAATAAAAGAAGAAAAAAAGATGAAGAAAAGAAAAGGGGATATATGAATCTTGGGTTTTTTTTTTATGATTTATTGCCCTTAGAGGCACACCATGAATTTAATAACCTCCAAAATGTTTAGGGAATGCACAATGATTAAGAGAAAATGCCTAGTTCCACGTTGGAATGAGTTGAGATGAGTTAGAATTTAGGGTTTATGTGTTAAGTGTGCTTTTAAGACTGAATTTTGGTAGAGTTTTGTTACGGTTCTCTAAGCCACTCTCCTCTTTAAATGGTAGGTGATGGATGAGTGCACCAAGGACTAAATAGTTATGGTCACACCATGGATGCATCCAATCATAGAGAGTGAGATGAATCTCCTAAAATTAAGGTTTGCACGTGAGCTGTACAGCCAAGAATGGGTTATACATTCATTTGTCAGGGTCATACATCCTTAGGGTTTAAAGGGGACTAGTTCCAAAATGCTCTTTAGACTAAGGTTTCAGAATGGATTGTACAACCCTATACTAGGTTGTACATCTAAGCTTAATGGATTGTATAAACTACCTTTCTTGACAAGCAGTTTTGGGCTTGACTTTAGGCTTCTTCCTAGTTTCCCATGGCCTTTCACCTCTTTCCTTAGCAAATTCCTTTGTATTCTATGGAATAGATTTGGTGATTTTCATCATCAGGCTTTAAAGCCAGGGGTTCAAAATATGATGCTTGTACTAGGTTTACTTGGGTTAGTTTCTTCACTCATAAGAGTGATGTTTTTTATGCTTTTAAAAGTTATATAATTCAAAATAGGTATTTCATTGTTGGCATTAAAAGTGATCGTGGTAAGGAATAGGAATTTCAAAATGAGAATTCTAAAAATTATTATTTAGAAAATGGTATTTCTTATAATTTTTCAGCCCCTAAAATACCACAACAAAATAACATTATAGAAAGGAAAAATAGAACATTGGTAAAGACGGTTAGGACAATGCTCAATGAGTATTCACTTCCTAATTACTTTTGGGTCACTGCCATCAACACCTCTTGTTATATTACAAAAAAAAAGGTTTTAAAAGATGAATTTTAAACAAAACCACTCATCAGTTATGGAATGAAAGAAAGCCCAAGATTTCCTACCTTAGAGTATTTGAGTGAAAATGCTACATTTTAAACATCAAGGACAACCTTGGATAATTGCCTTTAAATAAGGCATTTCCTTAGGTTATTCTACCACTAAGAAAGCATATGGAGTCTTTAATAAGAAGTCCATAGTAATTAAAGAGTCTATGAATGTTATTTTTTATGAATCTAATAACTTGATCTTAGAAAAGTTTCTCTTATTAATGATCTTGCAGAAGTTTAAAAGACTAGTGATCAACTCCAATCCAAAAGAATATGAAGTTTAAGAGGAACAACCTCAACTATAACAATAAGAGGAGGTCCAAGTTCAAGAGCTACCTAAAGATTGGAGGTATCTTAAAAACCATCGAAAGGAACTCATTATTGAGGATATCTTAAAGGGTGTACATATTAAATCACAACTTAAAGTCTTAGATAATAACATTGCTTTTATTTCTCGAAATGAGCCAAAATTAATTGATGAGTTGATGATGATTGTTAGGTGACTGCTATATAAGAGAAACTCAACCAATTTGAGAGAATTAAGGTTTGAAAATTTGTTCCTATACCCAAATAGCATTCGGTTGTTAGATGTAAATGGGTGTATATGAACAAATTAGATGAGTAAGGTTTCATCATTTTGAACAAGGCTAGATTAGTTGCTAAGAGGTACAACTAAAAGGTGACTATGATGAAACCTTTTCCCTCATTGCAAGGTTAGAGGCTATTATGATTCTTCTTGTATTTACATGTCATATGAATTTTAAACTTTTTTCAAATTTAAAAGTGCATTTTTTAATGTTAAGGAAGTTTATGTTAAACAATCTTTAGGTTTTAACCACCATGAGTTTCCAAATCATGTTTTCAAGTTGTTGTAAAGTCTTATATGGATTGAAATAACCTATTAGATCTTGTTATGAAAGGATTAGTGTATTTCTTTTGAAAAATGATTTTCAAAAGGGCAAGTTTGACACAACTTTATTTATGAAAAAGTATAATAGCGATTCACTAATTAATCAAATTTAAGTTGATGATATTATCTTTGGTGCTAATAAAGAATCTCTTTGTGAAGAATTTACTATGTTTATGACTAGGGAATTTGAGATGAGCATAATAAGGAGCTCAAGTTTTTCCTTTGTCTACAAATCAAGTAATACAAAAAGGCGTCTTTGCCAAGTCATCCAAATACATAAAAGAGCTACTCAAAAAGTTTGAGATGGATGGTTGCAAGAGTGCTAAGACACTAATGAGCTCAACAATAAAGCTTAAGAAGGATGAACTCGTTAAGCTGATAGATGAGAAGAAGTATAAAGGTATGATTAGTCCTTTTCTCTATCTTATTACTTCTAAACCTGATATTAAGTATAATGTATGCTTATGTGCTAGATTTCAATATTGTCCCAAAGAATCACAATTGAATGTGATAAAAGGAATTTAGAAATATTTCCATGACACTATGTATTTAGGATTGTGGTATCTTAGAAATTCATCATTTGGCATAATAAGATATTAGAATGCGAATTATGTTGATAGTTTGCTTGATAGAAAAAGCACTTTCAATGTTTGCCAATTTATTAGTGAATGTTTTATTTCTTAGTTTAGCAAGAAGTAAGTTTTAGCTTCCTTATCCACCATGAAATCATAATATGTGGCAGTAGATCATTATTGCACATAAATTTAATGGATGAAGTAACAACTCATGGACTATGTCAAAGTGATTGATCACATTGCCATTAAATATGACAACACAAGTGCTAGAAATCTTTTTAAGAATCCCATCCAATATTCTAAAAGTAGGCAAATAGACATTAGGCATCACTTCTTGATAGGCCATGTGCAAAATGGTGATGTTGTGTTAGAATTCATTGACAAATAACTAATTATTGGATATTTTCACCAAACCCCTCAATACGGAAAGAATGAATTTGATTAAGATAGAGCTAGGGATGTTTGATGAAAGCTCCCTAGTTGAAATAGTCTCAATGTATGCATTAATTGTTATATGTTTAATGTATATGTGATGTTATTATTGATGTTTTAATTGAGTATGTTTGTGGAGATTGATTGATTCAATTGCATATAAGCTTTTCCAAATTCATATGGTTAAATCAATCATCTAAACATTAATTTGATCATTCATTTTATGGCTAACTATAAAATTTGCATTAAAACTTACTTTTCACAATGGACTCATCAATTGTGACCGAGAAATGCCTTTTGTAGTTGAGATTTATAGGTCACCCTATTTCTTAGCACCATTTCAAATTTTGTGATCACAATCCTAAATTGTGCTCGCTATTTTTTAAAAAAAAATTATCAAATTCTTAAGAATGTGCATGACTTTTTATGGTCAAAACTATCTATTGCTCATAATTTTCATAATTCACCGTGATCCCTTTTTAGTTGTCACAAATTATGATAACCACTCAATATTATTTAATCATTTTAAAATAGCCAATTTTTCATTAACACAAAATTTTACCTATTTTTCACTCTCCTTATGCCTATATAAACCCCTATTTTGCATCTCCTTCCACTTTTTTCCCATTTCCAATAATTCTCCTTCTTATTCTTTCACTTTTCTTTCTATTTCTCTTATACTCTCTTTCAATCTTCTATATTTCTTCATTTTTGCCCATGCCTCCTAAGACAAAGGCTATAATAGAACAAAAAGGGAAGGCTTCTATAACTTTTTCTTCACCAAGAGCTTCCTCTCTCTCCCTTCTGAAAGGAGTCACCTAAGAAGAAAAAAAAATACTATGAACTCATTAAGAATATAGTAATCCTACCTAATAAAATTCCTAGTCTCTTTGCCTTATAAGCACTTGGCATAAAAGGACACTATCTTTGCCTATTGCTTTCATGGAAGAAGTTCATCTTTAAAGAGAATTATGTTATGATCAAATCACATGGAAGTTTTTAGCAACCATGGAGATACATCACAACCCCATGCAAGATTTAGGCTAGTATGGCATCTCTTTTAGACTTTTTGGAAAACCTAATGGCCTTTCTTTTAGGTCTTTAGTTAATATATTTGGACTCCAAACTGAAGGAGCATGGATTTTCCACAAATTGAATCTTAGCTTTAATGACTTTTGGAAAGAAATTTCCATTGAAAAGCACCATGACTCTAAATCCTCTCTTTGTAGAAACATCATTTCCCTCCCTATTTGGATCTTATATTGTATCATTACCTTCTCCATAAATGCTAAAGGAGATGAAAATGAAATGGTTTCATAAAAGGATCTATGTTTTCTTTATGGGATGATTGAAAGGCACGGTATAAAAATAGCCCATTTTTAAGTAGACCAATTTATCCACCTAGCCAAGTCAAAGCATGACCAAATCATGTTCTACTCTCACATTATAGTTGTAGCCAAACATATGGGAGCCCTCGTACCTTTCAATCTTTCTCTTTTAAAGACTTCTTATCCATCAATATTAACGCCATTTACCTCAATTACCTTATTGCTACCAAAGTCATTCAAATTAACATCTATGAGTATCTACTTAGGGCATATGGGGTGAGGATATAAGAAGAAGAAATATCTAAGAATAAATCAAGAGAACTAATCCATAAAGCATGTTGAGGGAGATAAAAGTAGCAAGAGAATAAGTAGAGGAAGAATTGGTTCCACAACCTGCTCTTACTCTAATTTCTTAAGTGACTTTGGACTCACTTGATAAGAAGATGGATAAATTATTAAAGAAGCTCAAGCTCTTAAACCATATTCATGGAGACATTGTGGAAATTCAAGAAAAATTAAAGTTTAATCCATGCTACCTACCAGATTGGGAGGAGGCAAAGAGTGATGATTAAGCCATATTTGGCTTTCATTATTTTCTTTGATATTTTATATTTTTCCTTATTTTTGTGCTTTTGCTTTTTTTTTTTTTGTCTAAATCCAAAGCAATTTGGCCCCTTTTTTATATGTCTTATCAATGTTGGTTTCTTTTACCTTAATGATACTTAGTTTATAATTTATTTGATATCCATTTTCTTCTTCCTTTATTGACTCTTATCTATGCTTGGATGAATGGATAATTGAATGAGCATTTGCATTGCCAATCCTTCTCATTGTATCTCTCTCTCTTTACTTATTTGTGTTACCTCCCTTTTAACTCCTTTTTGATCTTGACAAAGGGGGAGAGAATTATATATGCAAAGTAAATTATCTATTGTTTAATAGTGTTATATATGATATAGAAATAATATGTTAATGGGGGTTGCAATTAAAGGGGAGATGCACAAAACATTTTTCATACTTAGTTTTTGAATCTTTATGCAAACTTAAGCACCTATTACTTTTGACTTCTCCTAACCTACAAGCTATTATAATATGATAGGATACGTATTATAAATATTATTTCCCTTTGCAAAATCAACCTATCTTGTCAAAAAAATTTTAAAAAATGAGAGATTATTAAACGAAGTTGATCAAACTTCATCAAATCTTATTTTTTTTCTTGACAAGTTAGATTAAAAGTTACTAATTGCATATTAAGTGTTGATTTTGCAAAAAAAAAAATAATAAAGTTATAATAAGGTAAAGAGTCAAAAGCAAGCAAATCCTCTAGAAGGCAAAAATTAGCTTGTAAGTCACGACCACTGTCTTGAGTTACAACTGCAAAGTACCTCTTTGAAAAACACAAATTACCTTAATTATGATCGAGAAAGGGAGCTCACAACCACGACTTTTGAAATTTAAAAAAAGAGCTCCAATAGTTAATTAGGAAGCCATTTGAAGCATGCCATGTGTCAAGTTAGTCGTTTAATTATTTGAACATTGCAATCATGAAGTTGTATGGCATGACCATGAGCTAGTAATCCATCTCACAAATTTGGGTAAGATAGTATGCAGTAAGAGTCGCAACCTCTTAATCTAGCATAATCCAAGATAGCGATTGAAAGCAAGATGTCACGATTGTGATCAATGAACTAAAATGGGGTGTTGCAATGGCTAGTCCAAGGAACGAATGAAGAAATGCAATGTGTCACTAGCCTTAGACACATATGAAGATCACAACTGCAAGAAGGGAATCCACAACACTAAATGTATATCACAATCGCGATTACGATTGAGGCATCTCAATTTTAAAATTTCTAAGAAGCATTAAATATAGGATTTTCTACCAAACTTTTAGATATTTGGTGTTAGTTTCTTAGTAATGGTTATTTGGTAGTTGAAATTTATAAATACTCAACCAAAAGGCTTTAAATGCAAGAGAATAGTTATTTATTATATTTAAACTCTTTCAAATTAAATTCTCAAAACTTCTCTCTTTATTGTGCTTGTACTTTGGTTGTTGAGTGTGTATTGATTACTTTATTAAGGTTACTATTAATGGAAAATTGTAAAGGGTTTAGTTAATGGAAAATTGATTGTAAGATTATGTGTGAGCCATAAATACAAATGTACTTAGGTTGGGTGTGAGACTAAATACTAAGCTAGGGTAGGAAATTATAAAACACCTAGTGAGTTTAAGTGATAATGAAATACTCAATTAGATAATTGGGGAGCCATTGCAGGGTTGGTTAATACCCAAATCATATAAATCTTTTTTGTCTTGACTTCTCTCTTCCCACCTTTCTTATTTTTTAATCACCAACTACTCTTAATTTTAAATTTGTTATCAATTCAATTCCCTTCTTAGTACACAAGAGCCAACAAACTCTATAAAAAGTTAATAACTATTTATAGTTATATAATTAATTATTTATATAATAACTATAGTTAATATTTATAATATATTTATATATCAAGTAGTACATAAGACATATATAACATATAATATACGCATGCGCAAGTATGCATGCATGTATGCAGGTACAAACACACACATACATACATATAGCATTGATTCTACAGTTTAATTCAATCCAAAATAGTTCAATTTTGAGTCAATTTTTCATGACGGTTCCCACTAAAGCACCAAAATCAAACTAGTTTAAATAAATTTATGTTTGGCATTGGTTTATATACTAGTTTTTGGTGCAAGACTAATTTTTATCTAATATTCTTCGAAAAATCTTGAAAATACACTCAGCTATTAACTAGACCCAAAACTTAATTTCAAATGTGCTTGGATGCAATTGAAAAAGAAAAAGGAGATAGATTGAGCTCTTGTCCTTATAAATACACAAAACAAAGATGTGATAGTAATTAATAACGTTAAGCATTTTCCCATTATTAGGGTATGGCAAGAGGAAACAAATTCTAACTCGACACAAATTATTTGGAAAATTTTGATTTGATTTAAAATTGAAAAATAACTTATAGGTCCATATGAATGACTTGATTTCAACTAAATTAGTAGATCAATTTGATTCATATGATTTAAATTATTTAAAATCTTTAAATTTAATTTTTAAATTTAAATTTATGAGTGACCTAACTCAATCCAAATTGTAGGAAATGATCAAAATTTCTTTCTGCACTTTGACTAAACAAATCATCCTATTTCATTTGTAATTTAAAATTATTGGACCTAAATTTGTACAATTCAACTCATAAGCGCCAATATTTTCAAAATCGAACCAAAATAACTGGTCAGATCGATAAAATTGAGAATCAATCACTAATTTAATTTGATTCAATGTTTAAATTGGTTAAAATCACGAAATTCGGTTACATAAAAAATTGGACTAAATTGATTCAATCTAAAATTATATAATTTTGTACAAAATTCAAAATTTTGAAAAATTATATTAGTTTACTTAAAATTAAATTTTAAAAAATATTTTTTAATAATTTATTAAATTATATAATTTTTAATTGTAAATATTTATTAGTAGCGGAGATTAAATGTCTAGCTCACTTGAATGATCGTCTTACAAAAGGATTTTTAGTTGATACTCGCAGTACAGGGACAAAATGACAGCTGCGCATGGCTTAGGATTTAGCAATGGAGCAAGCGATGCATGGTCCCTCCACTATTGAAAAGGATCGTTTTGTAATTCTCCGACTGCTTTGTCGCTTCATGAGTTCTTAAGTCTCCACGTTGGACCCTACTGCTCATAACCTCGCCCACAACAAAAAGACGTGAAAGCATCTCTCTCTCTCTCTCTCTCTCTCTCTCTCTGTGCGACCTGATGGAGAAAATTAATGTTCCCTTTCATGGTTGAATTACACGTGGTTTGTTTGAGACTTTTGGATGTGGGAGAGAAAAATGTGGAAATAAAAAAATTCAAAGAAACATCATCGGTTTTAGACTAAAAAATGGAAAAAGAAACAAGAATTTCTGAAGTAGGTTTTTGGGTAATAGGACGCAAAAGTTACTTGACATGATGGAAACAATTGCTTAATGGCTTTACAATGAGGTGGTCTGCACATGTATGTAACCAGTGTATCTAAATCCATATCCTATGTGGCAGGGGCAAAGCGAGTCATCTACCACTAAAGTTAGATATATCTAAATCCATATCCTATGTGGCAGGGGCAAAGCGAGTCATCTACCACTAAATTTAGATAGTCTTAGATATTTTTAAATTTTTTTTTTTTTTCATAAAATGATTAAGCTTAAACATTAGAAGTACAAGATATTAACCAAATTTAAAGAATAAACTAATTAATTAACTTTATGGCATTAAGATAATAAAATATATAAACTAATATTTAAGTTCTTCAACATATGAATATAACCATTGAACTTCTCGATCATCTTAATATTAATTAATATCTAAAAATTATTAATTAGAAATATAAAAGTAATTATTAATTTAAATTTTATGTGATTGTTAATTAAAGGAATAGCACAATATATATTGTTATAAATTATCATTCACTATTTAATATGAGTTTAATATGCTTAAATTTTGGTTAATCAAAAAATGAACTAATATTTATTAGAAAATCTTATAACTCTCATAAATTTTAAATTTTCCCAAAAATATTAATCAATTCATATCTTTTCTTCAAACAATTATTTGTGAATACTATACAAATTAAAACACCATCTTTTCTCTTAATTCTTCTATTTCTAAACGTAAATATTTTAATTTGTGTATTTTATGATATCTAATAAATAATAATTTACATTTTTAGTTTCTATTCACCAAAAATAATTAATCATATGTTTGGATATATAAATTACGATCAACCAATGAAAGTAAATGTATAAGGTGTTGATCCTATCAATTTATTGCAAACAATTGATCAACATGTAGGGGAGAATTCATGAATTCAAACATATAAGGCGAGAGGCCGAAAATAAATCTTCCAACGACTATACTAGCTCAACTAAAAATCAAGCTATCATTTCATTGGCCAGCACACCATAAAACAAAACCTTTTTTTTTTTATCTACAAAGTATAAAGTGATTAGAAAAGACAAATTATGTCTACAAAACTCTACAATAACAAGTAAAAACCTGAATTTAGCCAAAATCAATTATAACCAAACTATAAATCACAGTATGCAAAACAAGCTCAAAGCCACATGCCTGACTAACGAACTGGGGCAATGCTAGCATAAGAAGCTAATGAGTGAAATAAGCATGTGGTTACCTTAGCAAGAAATTTCTTCCTTATGAGAAAAAATACAATCAGATCAAGAAGACATGCTTGGCAATGGTTTGGGCCACCAACATGTTGCAACATTACTTTCAATCTTATTTGATAGAAGTAGTCTCTAAGTTATATCTAGTTAAATACTTATATGAAGCACTATCTTTAGTAGGAAAGCTCGTAAAATAGTTGATACTTCTTACCAAATTTGACATTAGGTATGTGATGAAGAAGGCGATTAAGGGAAGAGCAATCATTGAATACCTCATATAGTAGCTTATTATAGAAAAAGAGCACGAACTACCCAAGTTCTTAGAAAGAACAAGGAATTGCGATAAATAAGAAAGCACCAAGAATTGAAAGCTTGGGGGCGATAGAGCTTCAAGTTTAACGGATGTAGTTTGATGGTGTGATAAATAAGAAAGGATTAAGAATTTAGGTACTTTTTGTCTCACCTAAAGAAGAGTTGTTGTCCATGGCTAGAAAGCTTGAATTTTGAGTGATTAACAATATGGCAGAGTATGATGCATGTACATTGGTTTAGAGTCACTGGTTCAAATGAGCATAAAAGTGATGGAAGTGTTTGGATTCTCTTTGTTGGTGATCTCCTAGGTCAATGAGGAATGGGAATTGAAGGAGGAACACTAAAGCCACACGTAAAGTATGTGAAGATGTTGGCTCAAAACTTTTAGCAGATTATATTTTGTCATGTTCGCCAAGAAGAGAATATGATGGTAGACACTTCAGTTTCTATCTAGAATGGATTGAAAAAATGTTAATGAAGCCACTCCTCACACTTAAATTAAGAATGCCATGTTATACAAATGAAAGGGTAATACAAGTATTAGTGGATGACTAATCATGATATTACGATGTGTAGAGGTACTTAAAAGATGGTGCATATCTTGAGGTGGCAAATGAGAAGGACAAAGATGACATCAAAAGGTTAGCTTCATAATTCATTATTTATATGGTCATGGTATACAAGTTGATGTCAAACGAGATCTATCAAAGGTGTTTGATAGAAGAAGAAGCTAATAGGATTATGGAAGAGGTGCATAGAGGCGTTTACAATTTAGCATATAAATGGGGTAGCTTTGGCCAAGAAAATTTGAGGATGGCTATGAGCACCTCCAGATGCTTTGCTCGAACAAATGGAATCTTACTTACAACACCATATTTTTATCGATCAATGGGGGATTGAGAAGACAAAGGTCTTTAAATTGGTAATGACCCCAAGACATGACGCGGGTTTGGATCAATGGGGGATCTTCTAGGCCTTATGTAATTTCAAAGCCCTTAGTCCAAAATGATGGTCATTAAGGGACTAAAAATGGGATAATACGTTGGTACCATCCCTAGAAAATATGGAGTCCCCATCCAACTTTGGTCAAGACAAAAATCTCTGGAAGGTAAAATCTAAAAACCTAATCTAAGTTAATTAGAAGGCCTATTTTGTCTTTATTCCATTAGAGATTAAGTTTGAAAATTAGGTACGACTTAAGGAAGAGGTTAGGCACCCCCAAACCATTCGAATGTTAGGATCTAACCTTCAAGTGTCTTTAGTTCACTTTTAATATTTTAGCTAAGTTATTGATTAGTCTGGCTAATGATCCTTAACATGGTTTTAGCACAATCAAGCCAATCAAATCATCCCATCAATCCAAAAGGCAGTGACATCATGCATCATAGTATAGGGTTCATCATGCATATCCATACATTTATCCAAGCATAGTAATCTCAAAGGGGTATGGGGTCATGCATCATAGTATAGGATTCATCATGCATATCCATACATTCTTCCAAGCACAATCATCTCATAAGGGTAGGGAGTCATGCATTATGGTATAGGGATTATCATACATTCATCCCAACACATCATGTATAATTCAATAATATAATAATTGAGATTAAATTCATGGTCTAACTTAAATAGGAACACCTACGCCTAAAGAAAGAGAAAGGGTTAGTAATCAAATGGCAAAAGGATGCAAAAAAAATTAAAATAAATGAGTGAAATGCATAAACAAAGCCACAAAACCTTGTCTTTCATGCTAAGGTGCCTAGTTGTGTATCTAACTCCATAACATTACATCCTCACATCAATGGACAACATTAAACATTTAAACATAAGTATATGTTTTATAAAGAGCAGGAATCATAAATAGGCAATGCAAAGCCTAATGGAGGATGTTTAATACCCTAAGGTTAAATCATAACAAAATGAGATCATAGGATTGATGAATCATTCCTCCCATTGCTCACTAAATGTTAGGCATCCATAAGCCTTACTAAATATAAAGAAAGGTTAGAATGCAAATCAAGAAGGAAATTACAAAGCTAAAATACTATTCATATGCTCTAAACATGAATAAAACCATGAAAAAGAGGACTCTCAAGATCAATGGAACCTTTAGTTCCTTTTTTGATCACTGCCCTAAAAATGATTAAAAATAGAATCATGATCAATGCACGAATTCATAAGCAAAAGAGCATGAAGTATCGCATAGAGAAATCCCATATAATCACTTTAAAATGATGCCAAAGTTCATTTTTTAAAAAAAGTGAATAAGCGTCCAGGGTGTTATTCCTCATCCTATTTTGTTGTTGGAACACTAGAACATCTACAAAAAAAAAAAAAAAAAAAAAGGAAAAATGGTTTAGGAATAGGAGGAACATAAAAGGAAAAAAAAAATAAACTTTGCAAAACTGTCTATCAAGAAAATTAACCATTAAGGTTGTACAACCCTTATTTTTTTAGATTTGGAAATAGAAGAAGGAAAGAAGGGGAAGAAGATGAGGGGGATAAAAGAGCCACAAATACCTTCTTTGATGATTTATTGCCCTCAAAGGCATACCATGCATTTAATAACCTTCAAAATGCTTAAGGAATGCACAACGATGAAGAGAAAAAGCCTAGTTGTAACTTGGAATGAGTTAGGATGAGTTAGGATTTAGGGTTTCTATGTTAAAGGGTGTTTGAGAGTGAATTTTGGTTGAGTAACTTTAGGGTTCTCCAAGCCTCCTATTCTCTTCAAATAGAAAGAGTATTTATAGGTGATGAATGAGTACACTAGACCTTAAAATGGTTCTAGTTGTACTATGGATGCATCCAATCAGATAGAGGGAGATGAATCTCCTGGAATTAGGTTTTGCACATAAACTATACAGCTAAGAATGGGTTGTACATCCATCTGTTAAGGTTGTACAACCCTAAGGTTTAAGGATGGAGCAATTCTAAAAGATTCTAAGGGTTAGGGTTTAAGGGAGGATTGTATAGCCTTAGTGGGCTAGACTGACATCCTGGGTCATTGGTCTTGGGCTTGATGGTGAGATTTTATCTTAGGCTTAGTTTTAGCTCCTCTAAGGTTTTCTAAGGCCTTTATGCTTTTCCTTGGTAATTCCCCTTGCATTTTAGGGATATGTTTTGTGATTTTCATCATCAAGCTCTACATCTAGAGGTCTAAAATATGATGCTTACAGTTTGCACCCTACTTTATGGAGCCTAGAAAATAACATTTGAGAAATGATTATTTAAACAAGTATCAATAAAGTAAATGAATGGATGTAAACATTAGCTAGGATATAAGTCTTTAGCAACTCCTAGAGTAGGTACTAAAGCTTATTCTAGCATCTTTCTAGCATGTACTAAGTTTCCTTGTATGTTTCAATGGCTTTCTAGTAAGCACTAAAGTGATTTTAGCAACTATCTAGTAGGTACCAGTGTTTAGTATTCTTTAATAGCTTTCTAGCAAATATTAGGTTTCTTGTGTGCTTCAACAGCTTTCTAGTAGCCGCTAAAGTGATCTTGGCAACTATCTAGTAGGTACCAACATTTAATATTTGATAATTGGCTTTTTATTGTCGTTATGTTTTTAAATCTTATCCCTGTGATGCTTCAATACTTTTGATTGATGGCTCTAACTCAGGGGGCCTCCATAAGCATTTCTTATGTCATTTGAGCTTCTTTGGCATTCTCAAAACTAAATTGATATCTACATAATCCTTGTAGATATCTTGGTTCATTCTAATCTCATGGCAATAAGCTTTTATCCTAATGCTTTAGGAGCTACTTTTATAGGTTCTGACATTTTTAGTATGAAGACATTCTTTGAAGCCTTGGAGGAGGTCAAGTTTTTCATTAAAGAGTATTTTGATACTTTGATTTGAATCCAAAAGCTTGGGGGGTTCTCTAGATTCTCTAAAGGTAATGAGGGCATTTTGGTAATTTCTTTATATCATGTCTTTGGGATTGTCTGAGAATAATTTGGCAATTTGGCTAATAAATGGGAGTGTTGATTTATCCTTAGCAAGCCTCGATGCGGGCAAGGGGTACTTTAGTACTTTGTTTGATGATATGGGTTATTGAATTAATGTTTTAAGCTTCTTAGGAAGCTAAGGGTATTTAGGTAAATTGATTACTCTGGGGCTCTCTAAGAAGTTAGAGGTATTTTGGCAAAATAGGTGCTTTAGGAGTCTTTGCGAAGTTAGAGGTAATTTGGCAAATTGGTTGTTTTGGGGCTCATGGGGAAGTTAAGGGCATTTAAGTAAATTGGTTGTAATTGGGCTCGAAAAAAGGCTAAAGGCATTTTGCTAAATTGACTATTTTAGGGCTTTCTGAGGAAGTTAGAGGCATTTTGGCAAATTGGTTGTAATTGGGGTTTAATGGGTTAAAAGGGGTTGTTTATAAGGATTATAGGGAAAGTTGGGCTAACCAAGCCTAAATCGAGCCTCTCTGCCTAAAGGGTTTGTACAACCTTAGGGAAGGGTATACAAACCAGCCAAGGATGTACAGACCTGGTTCACTATATGTACCACATTAAAAGCAACCCACCTCATTAGCGTCGCGCATCCTCTATCTCTTCCTTTTCCCTTTTAAAACTTTGAACTTAGCTTTAGGCTTACCCCATGCTTTTTGAGACTTTATCATGGTCAAATATTGTGGCAATGAAATGTTCAATGTCCAAAAGAAGCTTCCCGATGAGGACATTATGACATTGGAGTAACGATCCCAGTAGGGGTTTACACGGGTGAGCCCACTAAAGGGCACAATCGTGAAGATGATTCTGTTTGATTTCCCTTTAGTTGGCAACACACTAACAGTGTACAACTGTACCATCACCTTGCAGAAGCCGTTTTACGAGCGATAGGACTTCCCCCCCCCCCCCCTCCCTCCCTTCCCCTTTATTTTATTTATTTATTTATTGTGTATTTTGTCACTGTAGATTACAGGTGCCGCCCTGGAATTTTTTTTTTTTTTGTGAATATTAAGTTAGCTTAGAAAATAAAATATTTTCTAGGACACTCACCCTTTATCTTCAGTGAAATTTTATTTTCTATTTGCTAGTTCGATAGATTGCTTTGATATGCGTGCAGTAGAACTTTATTTTGTGATGTACACAAAGAATAATTAAAACTAATTAATAGAATAACCTATGAAAATTAGGGTACATACTTGGGAGTATAAATAATTTATTTATCCATCTTGCTGACTTGTCAATATTTCGATGCTTTGTTTATGGATGCTGATCGAAATTTTTTTTGGAAATTATCTTCATCATTTGCAATTAAATCCCAGCAACAAAGACTTATTACTTCTTTTTAAATTCAAACTTCTCTAACACTTTCGTCCTCTAACCTTGATAATTGTGTGAAAATTTAAATATATTTCACCTTCTTTTATTTCTTTTGCAATGGAGTGTCAACTTCCAATAGGGAGGCGGGGCTGTAGGTCCTACTGAGGATTGGGTTTGCACACTACATCCTCAAATCATAGCCCATCTAAAAGGTACCAAGGTCTAGACTTTCTTAGGGATGATGCTCGATGATGTGTCGAAGGTTGATTCAACGATGATGCACTCACTTATAAAGTGATGGGTGAATACAACTCATACATTCCATCTGCCCCTGATTGGCGAGGTGATGGTCATGCGTGAAGACTTTGCCTTTTTGATTGGACTACGCTTCGCAAGTATCCCTTTTGCCCATAAACTCATGTGTGTAGGAGCCAGTCCTTCAGAAGGATTACTTATTGAAGGTCATAGGTTGTATTACCCAGCTCAAGGGGAGCAGGACCATGTCAAGGTCCAACATTTGAGTTATCACACTCTAGGTCACTAACAATAGTTCTGATGAGGCAGTCGACCAACACATGTGATGCTTTCTTCTATACATTCTATTAAGCGGTTATTTTCTCAAATGCCTCTAATGTGATCGAGCTCTTCTTCAAGCTAGTACTAGAGGATCTAGGCTTGCTCCACCACTTAAATTTGGGTTTTATAGTACTGGCATACCTATACTAGTACCTTGACTAGTGTTCTTGAGGTACGTGATACATGTGTGGTACTTAGAGGGCCCTTATCATGTGTATTTCTTAATTCTCCTTTCTTTCCTTTATGTTTTGATCTTATACTATTGTTTAAGGCTTATGCCACACTTATTGATAAGCATGGGTCGTTGAGCTAGGCTTACTACTAGGGATTGACCTGGGGTCAAGGTGGAGGGTGGCTACCTTGATTTTTCGCGGTGGAGTGGCGTAGTCTATCTAGAGTACCCTATTGTCAACAAACACACTCACCTGAACATGATCACCTTTGACCAAGTATTTTTCCTATACAGACAAAGTCGTATGAGCCATAATTATTTATGTGTTATCTTCTGGTCTTATACTTATAGTGGTCCTTCATTTTTTTTATTATAATTATGTCTCAATTATAGAGGTCCTATGGAGATGTGGCCATTGAAGTTGGCAGAGGTAGAGGCTATCTCTTATGGTCATCTACTAATGATGGGGCCCTCTATTTGGGAGCGGTACTTAAGGGAGCTATCTGTCATTAGCACATGAGCCTAGATGTGTAATCCATCCCCTAGTGCTCGCCCACTAACCTATTCTAGGCAAGGGATTTAGAGGGTGTAGAGCTTACTCACTAAAGGAGTAGCTAACTTTCGATAAAACTCCCTATAGGTCTTAGATGATTAGAGCATTTGTTTAGAGTCTCTTTTTATTGGAGATAACCATTCAAGCGTTCCATCAATATGCGACTGACAAAGGGGTCATACTTCAACATGGAGGCTAAGGTACCATTGTAGAAGCTACTTGAAGGCTTATTTCTCCTACTTTTGCATCTAGTGTTGCTACTGCTCAAGGTTGTAAATGGACCTGTGTGCCATCTTCAGGGGACACAGAGCTTGTAGTAGTAGGTGATGGAGCTTCCATGCCAAACAGCTTGGTGGAGTGTTGTATGACTTCACTGACAGATTTTATGATGTCACTATAAATCTCTTAGTCTACCTACATATTCAAGTTGTCTAAAACTACTCATGTGAGTGTTTTCTTCCTTATTTCACCTTACATTAACTATGATACAAGCTTCGTCACTAATGGTGCTTCCTTTTTCCCCTTTTTACAGATTTCTTATATCGAGGACGAGGTTATGGTCGATCTAATAGCCACCTTAAAGAGGACCATGACACATCTGATGCACTCTATGTAGGTCAGTGAGAAAAGAAAAGAAAATACATATAATGGCAATAATAACAATAAATGTATACATGTCTTTTATTTATGTATCGCATGTTTTTTGTCTTACCCATCCTAACCTTTAGGTTGTTTTGTAGGAAATGATCCAATGCCTAAATTGTGAGATAAAAAAGAAAGGTCAATGTCTGGTGAAGACAAAGGCAAAGATTGAGACCCTAGCTCAAGCAGTTGTAGAGCATGGAAATGTGGAGACGGATGACAAGGCTGAGGATTTTGAGGCAACTCCCTCTAGATGCAAGGATAGTTGAACTCTGGAGACCCCTCTTCTATCTTAGCTTTTAAAACACACTTTTTTTCTCTTTTCCATTTCATTATAGTACATTTTGATTGATATTATGGCACAGTTTTATAATTTATTGGGTGATTTGAAAGCCTTAATTTTTGGATGCTTACCAAGGTTCTAAGATATTTTGAGATGACACCACTTCTGTCCTTTTTGTCCAACTTGGATACCTTGATTTTCTAATACAAAAACATGATTTCGACATCTAATTGTGAATCTTTAAATGTGTGTTGCCATTCTTTTACATGTGTGCTTTCCAAAATAGGTACAATTGTTATATGCCCAAAGTACAAAGGAGAGACCATCTGAGTCTTCCTAGGAACTAATGGTTGTATAGCCCAACTAGATGATACCCTATATTTTATTTTTCTTTCTTTCCTTCTTTTTTTCTTTCTTTCTTTCTTCTTTTCTTTTTTTTTTTAGATATGGTTGTAAGAGAGGTTTGGACTATTGACTACCTCGATTATGGATGTGAAGCTCTACTATTCGCAATATCATTCAAACTGTTGCTAACGAGGCCCGCTGCTACTATGGCCGAATTGATTGAGTGGATGTCCCACATCATGGCATCAACATCCATTGAGGCTACCTATGGTGCAATCTATTATGTGTTACCCTAAGGACTTATGGAGATTGTGTTATTCTTCCTGCATTGATTTCAAGCATTTTTTATTATCCAGTTCACATACGTCACCAGTTCAGTGCTCCGTAACTCGAGGTATAGTTCCTCCCTTCATTTATAGAGGGTCTCTTATCTTAGTGCTTCTTGGATAGAGTTAAGGCTATATGGACCAGTCACCAATCTATGATTTCTACACTAGTTGACACTTTAAGCCTGGTGATGATACAGATTACATGGCATGCTTGTGTGACCTTTAGAGCTATAGACATCACATTATCAAATAGTATACAATGATCTTTCATAAAAAATAGTATTTTATATTTACTTCTAGTTTAAAAGCATGTATGGTTAATTCATTTTAATTATGCAAATGTACTTTCATATGATATTATGCTTGAATCATTTACATTTTGCATGTTAAAATTAAGTGCATAGTTTCTGCTTTTAATGTTGGCAAATTAGATCATCCACTTGTCATGCTTAGTGCCTCTATCTCATTGATCTTTTGCTCATTCATCCCTATCTTCTCTATTTTTTCCTAGCTATCTTGTCAATGGTCCTCCAGTGGTCGATCGTACTCTCTCGAATTTTTATTACATCATCATTTTTTATGCTCTAACTTTTTTCTAAGCTACCCTTTTGAGCTTTCAACTTAATGAGCTTATTATTTTTTCTTTTTTTCTTTTTTTTATTATCTTTTTGCCCTAACTTTTGCCAAAGCTGCCTTTTCAGGCTTTCAACTTAGCAGACTATTTTTCTTTTTTCACACCTCAAAGTACTTCTTAAACTTGTCAAGGTTCACTAGCTCAGTTAATTCATTACCATCTATATCTATTGATTTCACCAAACCACCTAAGTATATCTATTTAACCATGTAGGGACCTTCCCAGTTCATTCTAAACTTTTCTCAAGGATCCAAAGTCTATGGTCAAACTACTTTCAACACCAGATCACAAATTTTTATGATTCTGAGCTTGATTTTCATATTGAATGTGTAGGCCATCCTAACCTGATACAATTAGATGTTGTACAGGGCTTTTAACCTCTTCTCATCCAACAAAGATAGTTGTTCAAATATACTCCTCATCCATTGGTACTTAGGAAAGCAGATTCAACCAATACTTATAAGGTTTTCACTTCTAGTTCAATTGGTAACACTAGGTCCATCCCATAAACTAGGGAGTACAACGTCATCCATGTCCTTGCTATAGTTCGATAACCCCACAAGCCAAATGGTAACTTTTTAAACCAATCCTAATATGTTTCAATCATCTTGGAAAGGATATTTTTGACATTATTATTTATTGCTTCCACTACTCTGTTAGCCTATAATCAATAAGGTGACAACTTATGATGGGTTATGTTGTATTTTTCCAACATAACCTTGACCTTTGTTTGGAATAGCAAAACCGAACTGAACAATTTGGTTTAGTTATTTTCTTAATTCAGTTCAGTTTGGTTATAAAATTTTAAATTTTTAGTTATCAATTTTGGGTTTTGGTTTGTATAATTGAGAACCAAATAAACTAAATAAATCAAACCTTAATACAAGAATTAGGTTTTTTTGTATTTAATAAAACTATTAGGGGCATTTATATACTTTAATACTTACAAAATAGAAGACCTAGCATATTTTATCTCTATAGTCGCATTTTAATCATTTTTTGTGTACCTTATCTAGCTTTTCTTCTTTTTTTTTTTTTTTTCTTCTTCTCTAGCTTTTATTCTTCTGATTTTCTTCATCTTATCATCATAATATTTTTCTTCTTCTCTATTCATCTTAGCTTCTACATACTTGTTCTTGAGATCATTCACACAGCAGGATTTCTTCTAATTTTTTACCTGCCATGGTTTTTGTATCCAAATGTTATAATTACAATCTTAAACAAGGAAAATGAATAGGAAATCATTCACATGGCAGTAAAGGAGAACATTGTAGCTTGACCATTGGATCTCACTCTCTCCACTAGTAGCATTCTAGCTTTTAATAAAAAAATTCAAAATGTATTTTTTTTTATAAATATATGAAATGGGTTGTTAAATTAATGTAACATGTAATTTTACATCAATTTTTTGTTAATTTTAAAGATTTTTAGTAATTGAGGATTAATTTATTTTATTTTTAGATTTATTCTATAGGTTTATTATTAATTGTATTATTAATAATAATTGAGATAAATTTATTTACTCAAGTTTGATATAATTTTTTTTGTTTGATTAATTGTATTATTTTTTTTATTTGATCAATTTATGTTATCTTTTCTTGACTAATGATTCATTTCTAAATTGAACGTGTTAATTTTGAGGGCTATTGTTAATATTTGATGGGAATTATTGGAAGGATCATTTTCTATCATATTCACTCTTTCAATTCTCTTTTAACAGATCCGTGATTTCTTATAAAAATTGGCCAAGATTTCTTATCACTTTAATTTTGGCACCATTTTAGTTTCTTGTGGGCCTCGTGTAAGTACTTAACCGGATTAAACTTTGAAACCATATCCACAGAGTAGGATTAAAAGTAATGCGTTCATTTCTTTATCACCCAAACTAATGCCAAATAGGACTTCTCCACCTGGTTATACTTCACTTCATATGACAGCACATTGCATGTTTGTTCCTTATTCCGTCTTCCTGAGCTAACATTACACCAAGAAAGTTGTCTTTTACTGTCAAAAATAAGATCAATGGTTTTCAAGCTTTGGTGGCTTCAATACTAATGGGTTAGTCATATATTATTTTATACTCTTAAAGGCCTTTGGCACTATTCATCCCACTTTGTCAGCTAGGCCTTCCTTAATAGCTTGAAGATTAGCTCACAAATAAGAGTTAACCTTGTTATGAATCACTAATGTACTGTAAGGCACCTAAAAAACCTTAGATCTCTTTCTCCGTCTTGGGTGTAAGCATATCCTAAATTGACTTTACATTGTTTAGGTGCACTTTGATTCCCTTTTCACTGACCACTTACCCTAATAGCTTATCGAAGGTGACCCTAAAAACACACTTCTTTGGAATTTATCTCAAATTATACTTATTGACTCTTTTCAAAAATTTTTTCAATGCTTTAAAATGCCCTTCACTTGTTTCCAACTTCACTATCATTTCATCTACATACACTTCCACCTCTTTATGGATCAAATCATGCAACAAGGCAATTGTCATTCGCTAGTACGTTGCTCATGCATTTTTTAACCTGAATGACATCACCTTATAGTAATACGTCCCCTACTCTTTGATAAAAGTCACATTCACCTTATCTATGATAGCCATAAGAATCTAGTTATACCAAGAAAATCCATCCATGAAGGAAGACATAACATAAGTTGTGGCACTATCCACTAGCACGTCTATGTATGGTAATTGAAAATATTCCTTCAAGCATGCCTTATTCATATCCTTGTATTCAAACACACATCCGCACTCGCCCATCCTTATTCGGTACCGACACTATATTGGCTAACCATTCGAGGTAATCTACTACCTCAAAGAATTTGGCATTCAGTTGCTTTGTTACTTCTTCCTTGACCAATTAGGCCCACTTAGGTTTCATTCTTTAAAACTTCTACTTTACCATTTTCATGTGTGGGTTAGTAGAAATTTTATGTTATGCCATTTACCTGTCAAACCCTAGCATGTTTTTGTATGTCTAAAAATCCTCTGATATTTCCTGAATAGCTATTCAAACTTCCTTCACTCTTATAATGTGACATCATTGATGATGAACAAGATCTTCAGATTTTCCTGTGTGCCAAGATTAAATGCAATGGTATGCATAAAATTAATGTTAAATATGCTCATGAAATGATGTATGTCATGCATATTACCATTAGGAAACACATCATACAAGTAAGGAAATTCATCATTCATTACCTTAAACTTAGAGAGGAATGCATCATATTCTTCAAAGAGACTAGAAATAAGAACATTAGTAATAACAAGAAAGTTAGCTTTATTTGGTTGGTTAACTAAAGTTTCAACTACCCGAGCCTTTTTCTCTTCTTCATCCTTTACTTCATTAATCATAACCCCAAGATCAACATTTTGCAAAGGATCTACCTTTTTCACATTCTCTGCACCAAAAATAGCCTTAACAACTCCCTTAAAGTTTGATTTCATTTAATCATCCCTTGGCTCAACTTTTAGAAAGTTTGCCTATAGTATTGTACCATTTGCCATGGTAGGCTCACCATCACAAAGCCTTGCATTTCCTTGCCACTTACTTACTTAATGGAGTTCATAATCAGGCTCTCGATGTGCTCCAATTTTATTCTATTAGACTAGGTTATTCAAACCTAAGTTAAGACTCTCTTTTGATCTTGACAATATAGATTAAAAGTTCTAATGTCAATTTTAAATATTATTTTTACAGTTTATAAGAGTTATCTTCATTGGAATTCAAAATCTCCAACATTGTAAAGATCAGTCAAAACTTACGGTGTGGTTATTCTAAATAGCGATCGTAAAATAGCTTTAAGTATGGATGAACCTAGGCCAGAGAAATTCACGGGCACTTTCGCAGCTGCGACTTAGCTGAAGAAAAGAAAGCTCAAGTCACAGAGGAATTCGTGGTGGGTGTCATGTTAGGTTCACGACTGTGACTTTCATAATGACAAAGGAAGGAACCAAAGCCACAACCACAGCATGCCAAGTGTCTTAGGTATTTGTTGAAGAAAAAAAATTATGAGGGTGAATATGCGGTCGCGACCGCGACTTAAGGAGTTAAAGTTTCCTCACCAAATAGAGGAATTTGTTGTCTCAGTCATGCCCTTGACAAAACAAACTCACGACTGTAAAGTTTAAGCTCAACAATTATATTTTCCTGGACAACAAATGGACAACTAACATATGGACTAGTCATTAGACACAAGATAAGGTTCTTGCCTTAATTTTTGGCTCCTCAGTGTAAATTGGAAATTCGCGACTGCTAAATGTAAGCTTCCTCCAAATCAAAGTTCAAACTTGCCACCAATTGAACTCCCCCCTTCTTGGTGCACTAGGGCCAACAATTAGTATTAGAGTCAAGTCTCAAATCAAGCCTTAATTATATGAGAAAAGATCAATGGCGTAAGGAGTCCACTCTCACCTTAATCCTCACTTTGATGGCAATGACTATGCTCTTTAGAAATATAAAATGGAGATCTATCTTGATAGCAATCTTATCTACTTATGGGATTATATACTTGAAGAGTGGAAGCCTCCAACAAAGATTGTTGAACGAGTAGAGGTGGCAATTGCAAGAGAAGAATGGAGTGATACACAAAGGAAGGGAAATAGGAAGAATAAGAGGGCAATGGCTATTCTTCTAAGCTCTAGGTCAAGAAAAGAAAATGGAAGAGTCTAACATTGCCAAACTACACATGCCATACGAAAATCACTAGAAAACTATCATGAGGGCACAACTCTTGTGAAATCAAGTAGGTTGGAGATGAATGTGATATAATGGGAGTTCTTCATGATGAAAGATCATGAAAGCATCACCAAAATGACAAATAGAATCCTCTCTATTGTCATAAACATGAAAAAATTAAGAAGGATTCTTACCAACTAAGAGGTAAATACTAAAATCCTTAAATTTCTTCCATTAGATAAATTTAGTGCAAGAGTATGCAGCATTCAAGAGTCTAATCTAGAGATTGGAAAAGTGTCAACTGATGCTCTCATTGTTAAGCTTCTCACTCATGAGATAGCTCTCAAAAAACATTAAGAGATGAAGAAGCTAAGAGGATAAAGACACAAAGAGGAGAAGAAAGCTCTGGCCTTCAAAGCTTAAGAAGATTATTCAAGCTCAAGTGACTTAAATGAAAGTGAAAATGAAGAAAAAGAGCTTGCCAAAATATCAAGAAGGACCAAAAAGTTGATGAAAAGGAAAAGAGACAAAAGAATCCAAACAAAGTCATCTTCCTATCATCCCAAAGAAAAGAAGAAGAGCCTCAAGACTACTTGGGATGATGATTCAAGTGATGAAGAAGAAGATGAGGTAGCAAACTTTTGCTTCATGGCTCAAGAGGACTCCTCCAAAGAGGTAAGTACTTTTCCACACTCTTATGATGATTATGATGCATTTGATGATATAGATGAAGAGCTTTTTGAAGCTTTCACTTTGAAATGTGACAAATATAAGTCACAAATGAAAACTTACAAGAAAAAATGTTCCAAGTTAGAGGATGAATTTGAATCCTTGAATAATCTTATAGGTGAATTGAGAACTTCAAATGAGGAACTCAAAAAATCTTTAGAAAATCTTTTTAAGTCTTCATCCTCTCTTAACTCGTTGAGAAAGGAAAATGATTCTTTAAAGGTTAAAGTTATAAAACTTAGAAACTTCATCTCTAAATTTCAAAAGGGGAAGGAAGTTTTGGATACACTTATTGTATCTTAAAGACCTCCTTTAGTTAGGCATGGTTTGGGCTTCAACGGAACCTCCTCATCTACTTCTTCACCCACTACATTCATTAGAGCATCAACACCTCAAACTTCAAATATTGAGGTCCTAAGGAAGAAAGGTGCTCCTAGCACTAAGCCATCTATGCCTAATGGCAAAGGAAAAGCCCCCTAATGCTCAAGAGACAAGGCTCAAAGAGCAAATCATGCTTACATTTATAACAAGAAGCATGTTCAATCACACAAACATAAAAAATTCTCTTATACTCCTAATCACTCATGCACTTGCATACACTTTCACCACCTAAGTATGGTAAGTCTCCCTACTCATACTATGGTTGTGCATAGGAGAAAGACTTATAAGTCTAAACTCCAATGTCATTATTGCATGAGATATGGGCATATCAATGCATTTTGCCACATTAGGAAGGCACATCTCAAATCAGAGGACCCTTCCAAGACTAACCCTCAAGGACC
>CATIWR010037480.1:0-26289 GCA_949677035.1 Omphalea diandra | reverse complement strand
TAGAGCTCATGTATGGAAGTTAGAATTCAAGAGAAATAAGAGCTATCTGTGTTAGTTTTGTTGTTAGAGCAGCATGTTGCACCCATGATTTTATAACCCTAGAAGAGGAATTAGGGAGAGTGTAAAATATGAAAGTTGTAGAGTCACATATAGATTCATGTAAAATAGTTTTGCTTAATTTGGTATGTGTGAGGAGATATGGCTCCTTCATTAGGGCTGATTCACAACCAACCAAAATCACCTCAGTCTTCACCTCAGTCTTTCTATTTTCTAATAGTTTGATGGCCTTATGTTTTGATTTTGACAAAGTTCAAAACATGAAATTTATAGGGTTATATCCCCTATAAATACCTATAAAGTAGTTTTGATTCATTTGTTATGTGGAAAAGAGATATGGATCATTGATTGTGACTAACCTTGGACTTGGATGAAACCTCATCAGTCTTATAATAATTTTTTCTAAGAATTTGATGGTCATAGATTCAGAATATAGTGATGTGTTAAACTTGAAATTTGTATATTTATGTATTATCTATATGTATGTAAAACATGTTTGCTAAATTTAACAAGGTTGATGGGATATTACACCTTCATCATGATTGATTGTCAACATGTTGAAAACCTGCTCACCCTGAGATTGATCATTTGTTTTGGTGACTTTATAAACAGAATTAAACAATGAGTAAAACATGACAAATTTTCCTTTATGTGTTTTTTTTTTAAACTTTTGGTAGATCACCTTTGTAATTGGATTTCTACAATTGGAGATATACCTAAGAATGTAAGACCTACTCAAACTGAGATAACATTGAAACATGGAAAAATTCAAAAATTTACCACATTTTTTGTATGTCTTATATTGGACTAAAATTTGAATATGTCATATCATTATATGTCTAGTTTATTTGAAAAAAAAACAAGTTATTTAGATAAGTATATCTACAGTTATTACTATGAGAGTGTAGTAAGCTCAGGTTGCCATATAAGGAAAATATGCATAAACCCAAGGTCCACTTGTATGGATTATGTCATAGTTGCATACTAAGGATTCATAATCATTTTGACATATTTATAACCATGTATGTATCAATGTTATGATCTAAACACTTTAAAGAAGCCCTATAGAGAGAACCAAACCTACCATAAAGGTTGGTCACATCAAAGGGTGAGTAAAAACCATAATTAGATTCTACTGTGTTTGTGTGATTATTTTATGATTTGATTATGTTCTATTATTTGTATATGAATTGTTACATTTTACATGTGAATACAAGTTAAGTGAGAATTTTATGCTCTTAATGAGTACTTAGTATACCATTATGAATGAACACTTGCATATAGAACTAAAAGGATTTTGTGACTGGCTTGTCAAAACTTGCAAATCTCTTAGAAAAGGGACCAATATGTCCTATTGGCACATGTTATTGATTAAATGATCCACTTGTTATAAGCTCGCCAACAAAATCAAATGTCACTTGAATCAAATGAATTCTCAGGAGTAATGTTTGCCTTGCAAGGTCATGAAAAAAATCAATCACAGATTCATCAAATTGTAATTATATTTTTTAGATACTGAAGCATAGGGATTGGACACTTTGGTGCTTAGAGTTTTGCATAGAGACATATGGACCACAGGTCATTAGCTGAATTCCAACTTTCTCTCTTCTTGTGCCATATACATATATCTAGATAGGAACTTGTTTATGGTCACTAGCCTTTATCATTAGTTAACATATATGTACATCAAATAAATTATTGGATTGTGTAAGTATGATGAATAAACCTTTTATGTGTATGTATTTTTAGACATGAATGCCATGATTTGTAAATGAAATTGGTCGTCACATAATGATTAATTATAACTTATACATTTGTTCATTATACTTGAACTTTATATGATGTACATTTCATGTACGAACTATTAACCCTTCATATATTGTTTGTCATCATAAAAAATATGGAGATTGTTAGATCTAGCTTGGAAGTTTTTGGTAAACTAAGCATGTTTTGATTATCACAAACACACCTAAAAGCTAGCTTTATTTGAGTTTGTGTGTAAGATCTTGTAGGTACATAATTCTTTTTATCAAAGGCTTTTAAAAGAAGACTTTTTAGAGAAACTTTAAGTATTCTAAGCCAACGGGTATTGTTTCATTTCAACATGCATTGTAACTTCATCAACGGGAGTTGAAGATTCTCAACAGGCACTGAAGTGACACCTAAATATGAGTTAAGGTTTCTGGACCCCTTAACCATTAACTATCTCATGGCATAACAAGTGTTGGATGTTGAAAACACTTAAACTTTAGAAGATAACCTTTCCAATAGGCATTGCAATTTCATAAGGGGTATGGCTCATTATTACCTCAACAGGTGTTGCATTTTTTGCAACAGGCGTTAGACCAAATGACTCGATGTGAATAGAACCTTTGAATCTCAACACGAAAGTTAGATTTATACCAATAGGCATTTAAAAAACACCAATGCAAAGCTATAGTCTCTAGACCCTCCAATAAGAGATGCTTATATACTCAACAAGCATTAGGACACTTTTCATCAAGCATTGAACCAATGTTAATAATTGTTGAAACACTACATAAAATCTTGAAAAATAGAGCATAAAGTTCACATCCTCTTAGAGATTTTCAGGCACTGTCCATATCCCAATAGGAGTTGAAGTTTTATTCTAGCAAGTGTTGAGAAGCTCCAATAATTGTTGAAGGAGTTGGTGACTAAAAAATTGATAAAGTCAGAAGAGGAGCATATAGGCAGATCTCTTCCTAACCGTTAGTTCCAATGGGCATTTTAATAAAATTAACGACCATTGAAGTTGTAATTTCACTCAACAACTAGCGTAGAGACTGTCCAATAAGCATTAAATGACTGCTTTATGACATGGAGTGATAGCCTTTTTTCTAATGGCTATTTCCATGTCTCCACCTATAAAAGGACTCTTTCACAACAGAACCAAGTAGAGAAAAAGTGAAAAATAGTTAAAAGTGAATTTATTATGTTGTGAAAATAATCTTTAATAAAAGGGGTGAAACAATTGTGATCTAGCTTCAAAGGAAGATCAATTGTCAAAGATTGCATAAGATATCTTAAAAAATAGAATTGAAGAACATGCTTAAAACATCTCTGAAAGCTCTCAACTAAGTCAAGCATGATTTTTTAAAGTGATCATTATTGTTTTTTGCTTGAGTGAAAGTGTTATTTCTTATCTTTAATTAGTAAAGTCTTTTAGAGAAAGGTTTTTGGGTTTAAACAATCTTAATAAATCTAAACGATCTTGTGAAAGGTTTAAGGTAATATTTGGAAACTACATAGGGAAATGGTTTTAGTAGCACTCAAAAGTCTACTTGTAATAGCTTAGTAGTGCCCGAAAACTTCTGGTGTATAGGTTGTTAATAGCACCTGGAATCTGTCTTGATTGTTAATGCTCTAGTGGAAGACTAGAGGAGAGGACGTAGGTAGGATTGTGTCGAACCTCTATAAATTGATTATGTTAATTTCTCATTATTTTCACATAGTTTTCATTAGTTTTTATTTGCCATTGCCATATTCAACCCCCCTTTTTAGGGCACCAAGGGACAATAATTTTATCGACCAATAGGGTATCGAAAGGATAAAGGTCTTTACATTGGTAATGACCTTGATATTAGCTTGGGGAAGAGGTTAGGCACCCCCAAATTGCCCAGACATTGGGATCCAGCCTTGTGCATCTTTGGTCCTTTTTTAATGTTTTAACTGAGTTATTGATTAGTTTAATCAATGATCCTAAGCATACATCTAATGCAATCAAACCAATAAAATCATTCCATTAGTCCATAGGGGATAAGGGTCATGCATCATAATATAGGGTTCATCATGCAAATCAATAGATCCACTCAAGCATAATCATCTTGAAAGGGAGGGGCTTTATGCATAATGATATAGGGGTTTAGCATGCACTATCATCCATTCAAGCATAAGCATTCATAATCATCTAGGATGATAATCGAAACCAAACTTATGGTCAAACTCAAGTAAGAACACCTACCCTAAAAGAAAGAGAACAAATTAGTGACTAATAAGAGGAAAGTAAATAAAAAAACTAAAAGGAAGGAAAATAAAGTCTATATTAAACATCTTACCACATCTTTGAAGTTAAGGTACCTAATCATGCATCTAAGTCCATAATATCACATCCCCATACTGCATGGACAACACTAAACATTTAAACAAAAGTATATGTATCATGAAAAGGAAGAAAACCATAAGCATGCAATATAAACATAATGGAGGATTTTCAATGGCCTAAAGCTATATCATCATAAAAGGATCCTGATACTAATGAATCCTTCCCTTATACAGTTCACAAAGAGTTAGGCATTCGTTTGTATGGTTAACCATGGCGAGGGTTAGTATGTAACTCAAAGAAAAGGAAGAAGTGGAAGGCTAAGGTACTAATTATGTATTCCAAGCATAAATACAATCACAAAAAGGGACTCTCAAGGTCATTGGAACTATAAATTCCTCATTTGGTTATTATTCTAAATGATACAAATATAATAAAAACCATCACTAAACCAAAAGTAAATAACGTGAAGCATTACATAAAAATGGGTTGTAAAACCACTTCAAAACACCAAGGTTCCATTTTGAGATTAATGGAATCCTAAGATGTTATTCTTCATCCTATTTTGTTACGAGAACATTAGAACACCTTAAAAATGATTTTGGAATAAGAGCAATTAGAAAGGAGAAGAAAATAAACTTTACAAAGCTATCTACTAGGTAAAATAGGTTGTACATTCTAAATAAGGGGTTATATAACCTATAGTCAAGGTTGTATAATCTTTATTTTTAGGGCTTTGAAAATATGAGATGAAAAGAAAAAAAAGGAAGAGGAAGGGGATATAGGAGTCTTGAATGCCTTTTATAATGATTAATTGCCTTGAAAGGTACACCATGAGTTTAACGTCCTCTAAAATTCTTAGGGAATGCATAATGATTAAGAGAAAAAGCCTAGTTCTACCTTAGAATGTGTTAGGATGAGTTAGGATTTAAGGTTTCCATGTTAAGTAGTATTTAAGAGTAAATTTTGGTAAAGTATTGTTAGAGTTATGCAAGCTTCCTATTTTTTCAAATGGAAGGGGTATTTATAGGTTCTATATAAGTACACTAAACTTTAAAATGGCTTTGTTGCACCATGGACGCATCCAATCATCAAAAGGGAAATATATCCATTAGAATTAGGATTTTCATATAGGATGTGTAGCCATGAAAGGGCTATACATCCATCTATTAAGACTGTGTAGCCTTAAAGTTCAAAAAAGGAACAATTTCAGAAGATTCCAAGGGTTAAGGTTTAAATAATGGTTGTACAACCCTATATGTGGGCTATATAGTCTTGATTGATGGGTTGTACAACCTTACTTTATAGGTTGTATAACTTATATGTTCAGATTGGCAGTTTGGGCTGTGGTAGTGGGCTTGGCTTTAGGCTTTTGGTCTTAGGCTTTCGTTTAGGCTTATCCAAGGTTTCTTAAGGTTCTTTTTATCTTTTTCTTTAGCAATTACCCTCACATTGTAGGGATGTGTTCAATGATTTTCATCATATGGCTTTGTATCTAAAGGTTTAAAATTTGATACTTACATTATCATTTCCTTCTAATGGCAAATCCTCATACAAGATAGTGATTTTACCCTTATAAGTCACCAATGCAATGATATCCTTTAGAGTGGCTTCACTATAAATTATCAGGCTAGACAGAGCCTCAACTATGGCCTTTCTATGTTTTTGAGAGGTAATAAGTAATTCCCATGCACTACTCTAGGTTGGTGTCTTCTTCAACTACTTCACATTAGGATTGTTATCTCCATTCTCCTTCATAACATGTTCATCCATCTACTCCACTATTGGTCCTTTGGGAGCTTCTCTGTTAGGATAGTATTTTCCATTACGAGTCATATGGCTTGTATGTTTCATCTCTTTCTCTTCATCACTCTTTTCCCACAGTTAGAGAATTTTATTCCTTCATGCCTCTTTCATTTAGTCATTTAAGCTTTCCCAATGGTTAATAGTATAGACAACCATAACCTCTATTAAGACCTCCTCGATAATAGCAATGACAACTTCATCAGGAATGCTAAAATATATCATGAATGTCTCCTGATTGGGGGGGGGAGGGGGGAGGAACATTATGATAGTTTAAGAAATGATTCTTATGAATGCTAGGCCTTTCCTAATTCAGTAGAACAACCATCATGTTGTCGATGAGATCTTGAATCTCATGTCTTAGTCTATAGTAGTCATTAGTGTTGTGGCCTACTATTTGACATTAACGTCATACCCCTAGGCAGTGGTTTACGAGGTGGTCTCGATGCTAGGAGCTTCAACACTCCATTCTTTTATAACCTTTCAAATGCCTTAGATAGAGGCATTTCCAAATTAGTAAATTATCTCAGCATTTTGCTGCATTAACGTAAACTGTCATTTCTCATCGGCCTGAGGGGGTGCTTCTTCTTACCTCATATTGTCTCCTCCATTCATATTCTAATTCCTCAACCTACAGACCTACTTCTCGAAGGTCCTTAATGTTCCTGACCAACATTCCTCTGATCCTAGTGCTAATACTAGGCATAGCCCCCATGATGATAATCCATACTTACTCCCTTTTTCGTAGGTCTTGTGGTCACCTCTAAAGTTGTCTTTTTCCATCTCTTGATGTAGTCACTAAAGATTTCACTAGTTTTTTGCTTTAAAGACTCCAAGTCTTACAATATGACCTTTAGGTCTAAATTACAAGCATAATGCCTCTAAAAAGCTTTTGTCAGTTCCTTCCAATCTTCTCTAGCAATCATTGGTTGGTTAAAATACCATGTCTTTATGGACCCTTCCAATGACAATTCAAAAAGTTCTAATATAGTGTCCGTCGAGACCCCAGGTGCCTTTAAAATTTAGCACATATGAATAGACATGGTTTTTGCATTTTAGGTACTTATGAACTTTGAGAGTTTAGGCATGTGAAAATTAGTTGAAAGCCTCTTAGGTTTGTAAGCAATTGATTCCTTAATGTCTGTTCCATTCTCCAAACCTTTAGAAGCTAGTGCCTTATGTATTTTCTCCAATTGTTTGGCAAGTCATCAAGTCGAGTGTTCTCCTTCTCAATCAATGTAGGTTTGTTTGGAACAACATTAGTACTCCCCACTTCATTGGCAAGCTTGCTTTCATGGTACTCCTTTATCCTGAACAAATCATCATTAATTAACACAGGTTGAGGTGCCATCATTGGTGCTTTCCCTTTATTAGTTCGATTAGTAGAGGTCTCTCCATTTTTCATAATCTCAATAGAATGTTTGTTCACCTTCTCAGTAATTCTCTCATTCATTTTGCAATTTAAGTCAGTCATCATTTTATCTAAGACCTCAGGCAGTATGGTTGGTTCCATGATTATGTTAACCTTTTGGCTCAAATTTAGTGTCTTACTCTTCCTAGTAAGTCAATTGCCATTTTTCTTCCACCAATGTTTAGATGAAGCTATGATGGCTACAAGACAAGGGTTATCAGTATGATGTTTGAACATGTAATTGATGTGTGGATGCATGTTATGTATAAATCATTTCACATAAGATCCTTTCAACCTTATTTCTTCCACATACGCGGTTTAGTGGCTCTTTCCTAAGTGAGGTCTCACTCTTATACTATTATAGGTGGAAGAATGTGTGGGGTCACCTCAAACTTAAAAGAGTTAAAGTCTTAAAAGAACATTTGCAAAGGTATTAAAAGAAAGAACCCTCTACATTAATAAAAAAAAATGCATACACAAAAGGAATGAATCCCTTTAAGGGGAGAGGGATACATATAGAAAGTATTTACATAGTGAGGAAAGGGGAATACATAAGTATTTACATGTGAGGGATAATTACAACAAAAAAGGTAGGGTAAAAATTATGCTTACATTAGAGATACCTAACCATGTTCTTTGAGGACTTTCACTCTTCTTTGAAGAAATGCAAATAAGTAGGGTGCCTTATTCCAAGGTACTATAGGCTCTTACATGCACCTAATGGTTGAGAAAGTTATTGTAAAGCTTGGAGGGTGGTTGTCATTATCCCTCATTCGATATATCAAAGGCACTAGGCTTATGAATGATGAATCCTCCTCATAATCTTTTAAGCCTAAATGGATCTTAAGTCTCAAGTTTAGAGAAACATCGATTTGTCTAAGTGTAACCTAGTGCTCGTGGTGAAGTTTGAAGGCTACATGAATGCATTGGACTTATTCAACAATAGGTTTAAAAATTTTAAAAGTGAACCTGAAATTAAATGTAAAGTAAATTTCAGGTCCCCATTGGAGTCGCCACACTGAGTGCCTCAGTTGTTTCACTTGAACAAGTAGAATATTGCCTATGACTCCACCCTATTATCGATCAATGATGGATTGAGAGGATGAGAGACTTTACATTAGTAATGACCCCAAGTTATGGCGTGAGATTAGACTGGGGGGGTTTCATTTAGGCCTTGTGCGATTTCAAAGCCTTTAATCTCAATGATGGTCATTAAGGGACCAAAGCGGGATGATAATTGGTACTATCCTTAGGAAATGTGGACTCGTCACCCGACTTTGGTTGGGACAAGAATCCGAAAAAGGTAAAATTTAAACCTAATCTAAGTTAATTAGAAGGCCCATTTCATCTTTACCACATCAAAGATGTGGTTCAAAACTTAGAGAATAGGCTAGGTACCCTCAAACTGCATGGATATTAGGATCCGACCTTTGGGCATCTTTAGTTCATTTTTAATATTTGAATCAAGTTATTGATTAGTCCAATTAATGGTCTTAAGCATGCCTCTAACGTAATCAAACTGGTCAAATCATTCCATCAATATAGAGGGTAGTGGGGTCATGCATCATGGCGTAAAGGTTATCATGCACATCCATACATCCATACATCATATACACAACAAAAAAGGGGTGAGGGGTCATGTGACATGGCATAGTGATTATCTTGCACATCTATACATCTATACTTCATATACACAACAAAAAGGGGTTAGGATCATGTGACATGGCATAAGGATTATCATGCATAACCATACATATGTACATCATAATAATCCATAATTATATTGGATGACGATTAAGACTAAATTCATGATCTAACCTAAGTAAGAATACCTACACCCAAATAAAGAGAACAAGTTAGCAAGTGAAAGTAGCATAAGGTAAATCAAATGAACTCAAAGCATAAAAAAGGAACATAACACATATTATCATCTCTCTTATGCAAAGAGGCCTAATCATGTATTTAAGTCGATAATAACATAATCCCATATCATAAATAAGCTAATAAAGGAATATCAAAATACATGAATGATGAACATCAAAGAGGTAAACATGCAATGCAATGCACTTGGAGGATCTTCAATGGCCTAAGGTGAAATCATTATAAAGGAGGCCTGAGGGTTAATGAACCCTCCCTCGTGTTACTTTAAAAAAGCTAAGCATCTATATACACTACTAACCATCACAAGTGTTAGAATGTCGCTAGCAAAAAGGGAAATCATAAGGCCAAAACATTACTCTCTTATTCTAAACACAAACATAATCACAAAAAGGGTCTTGAGATCATTAAAACCTTAAGTTCCTTTTGCTTGGTCATTGCCCTCAAATGACTAAAACAAAACCAAAACTATCACTAAATTAACATGAAAGAACATGAATACTAAGATTACAAGAATCATAAAAACACTTTCAAAACCTATCAAAACTCTATTTTTAAAGTTAATAGGGTCCTTAGCCATCTAGCCTCACCCTATTCTTCCATTGGAGCGGTAAAAAGAACATAAAAGTTTATCTTGATAAAAGGAAACCCATATGGAAAGAGAAAAACTTTGTAAAATTATACAAAAAAAAAGGGTTGTACAACCTTAATTAAAGGAAACCATATGGAAAGAGAAAGACTTTGCAAAATTGTACAAAAAAAAAAAAGGGTTGTACAACCCTTAATTAAGGTTGTACAACCAAGAATGGTGCACTATACAATCTATATCAAGGTTGTACAACCCTATATTCTGGGTTTTTTTAAATAAAAAGAGAAAGAGAAGGGGAGAAAAAAGGAAGGGGATAGGGGGTTTTGGATGCCTTTATTGATGTCTTTTGCCCTTAGAGGCACACCATGAATTCAATATCCTCCAAAATGCTAAGGAATTCACAAGAGATACAAGATTAAGGCTTTGTTCTACCTTGGAATGAGTTGGGGTGAGTTAAGGTTTAGGGTTTCCATGTTAAGTGTAGTTTGAGATTGAATTTTGTTAGGATTCTTCAAACCTTGACCATTTTCAAATGAAGGGGTATTTATAGATGATGGATGAGTGCATAGTGCTTAAAATAGTTATGGCCATAACTTGTCTTAATTTAATCACAGAGAGGGAAATGTATCTTCAACAATTAAGGTTTGCATGGAAGTTGTACAACTAAGAATGGGTTGTGCATCCATTTGTTAAGGCTATACAACCGTATGGTTAAAGGGGGAACCAATTTTAGAAGGCTTTAGGGGCTAAAGTTTAAGGAAGGGTTGTATAACCTTAAATATGGGTTGTATAGCCCTGCTTAATATGCTATACAACCCATATGCTCAGTTGGTAGTTTATGTTGTGGTTATGGGCTTGGTTTTAGGCTTTTCTAAGGTCTCTTAAGGCTTTTTTCTCTTTCTTTAGCAATTCCCTTTTGCATTCTAAATATGTATTTAGTGAATTTATTTGACTTTGCATCTAGAGGTTCATAATCTGATGCTTATATGGTATATCATATATGCATTGTGTTAATATTTACATGCATTGGCATATAAGAATGTGAAAGCACATTGTAAAATTCATGTTGTCCTAGAGGTTAAGGAAGAGTTTATTGAGTCTGTTCATACACATAAAGATGTTAAACATCTTGTAAAAAATCTTGAGATGTTAAGAAATAATCCAACTATTGGTGTAACCCAAATATCACTTAGTTTGTTGAAGTGATGTAGAGATTTGCAACATAAGCACATGTAGAACCTACTATACATATGAATTATGATAGACTAAGGAAGTAAGGGGTAGTTGACTATGAGGGCATTACATATCCTACTTAAATTGAGGAGTGGCTTAGAAAAATTGAGAGAATCTTGAATAGGCTTGTATGCACCTAAAGAAAAAGTTGAAGTATGCAATATCTTTGCTTCAAAAGAATGCCTTAGATTAGTGTGAGATATTTTAAGTAGCATTGGTCAACTTTTGACATTGACATGAGATGATTTTCTAAGGGAGTTTGTAAATAAATGAAGACCAGTAGTATATTTAGATAAGAAAAAGATGGAGTTTTTCCAATGGAAACAGAATAATATGACGATGGCAGATTATGAGGTAATTTATTAAACTCTCGATATATGCCCAAGAGTATGTGGGTATAAAGGAATTGAAGTGCCAAAAGTTTAAAAAGAGATTGAGGTTAGAAATTTGAAATTAATTGGTAGTCAAACTGATCAATTATAAGACACTATTAGCAATAAGTATTTGTGCTGCAGAGGTGATCTAAGGGAAGAATGTAATGAAGGCTTAAAGAAAGAAAAGTTATGCAGGATATAGTGGAGAACTAAAAAAGGTAACAAAGAGAGGTGGTTTTACATCATTGGGTGGTTTAGGATTTTAAAGAGGTACTTGCAATCAAAGAGGCAAAAGTTAGAGTTAGCCTTATATATCAATATTAGTAGCATTTAGTAAAGGTGGTTGTGGTGGTTTTAAAGGCTTAGAGGGCAAGAGATGACCAATTGGCATTGTGGGTAGAGGTGTAGCCCTAATTTGTACTAATATTGGAAGAACTCATTTTGAAAAATGTTAGAGTCTTGAAAGGCTTACTTGCTTTACTTACAAATAACTAGACCATATGAGTTAAGATCAATGTGAGTAGAGGAGCATCTTGAGTAATTTGGCAGAGTAGTGTTTGCGAGAATGTTCATGACATGAGTAGTGGTAAAGAACGAAGTAGAGCTAAAGGAGGACATGATGGGATAACTTTAGATCTTAGTAGTGGACAGGTAGCCATAAACAACCTCATGCTAGTGTTTATGCTATTACTCATCGAGAGGCTCCAATAGCTCCTCAAGTTGTTTATGGTATAATTTTGTATTTGTGATTTACATGTTTATGTTTTGATAGACCCAAGATCCATGCATTCATTTATGTCTTTGGAATTTGCATCACATGTACATGGTGTAATTAAATCTTTAGGATATGATTTATGTGCTTTGATAGCGATTAGAGGTAGTGTAATTATAAACAAAGTGTGTAAAACTTGTCCAGTTGTTAGCACTCGATTTTGGGTCTTTAGATGCAAGTCTGATAATAAGAAATTACTTGAACTATTCCCTAAAGAATAGGGAAAATAGTGACTAAGAAAGTGGCAAAAGCGTGGAAAAACCTCGATGTAAACCCACCCCACAAAATTCCAAACCTGAGATAAGCCTAAAATTGCCTACCAGGGTTTATGGGTTGTGCGACCTATAAAAAAGGGTTGTACGGCCTAAGTATAGGGCTATATAGCCCATCCTAAAATTCTAGTACGTAGAACATTCTAGAACTAGCCCTCCTTTAAATGTTAGGGTTGTATAACCCTAACAAATGGGTGTATAACCCACATGCAAACCCTAATTCTGGAGAATTCATCTCCTTGTCTATGATTAAAAACATCTATGTTATGACAAGGACCATTTTAAGGTTTGGCACACTCATCCCACACCTATAAAATACCTTTCCCATTTGAAGTGGGGGAGGAGGCCAATTTTCCCTACCCAAACTCTGCTAAAATTGTCTCTCAAACCCTAAAAGCACCTCACCTAAATAAAAATCACTAATATCTAAAATACACCTATAAGATTCAAGGTAAAACCAAAATTTTCTCTTATTTTTAGTATTTTTTCCTTTTACATTTGGAGAATATTCTAACACCAAAGTGCCTCTAAGGGCAAAAGACAATATTTAACGCATCAAAAGACTCTTCCCCCTACCTTTTTCTTTTCCTTCCCCTTTTTCTTTTTTTTTTTTTTTCTATTTTAGTAATTCCTAGTAGGCTATACAACCAAGTAGTAGGTTATACAGACTACTATGTGCGCTGTACAAATCTCTTTATCGTTTGTACAACCTACTATTACTACTTATAACACTATTCACATAGCTTTATTCCATACACATTTTATAGTTTTTCTTGCTCTTTTATGATCTTTTGAGCATTCTATAATAAGAATGGGGTAGGTTAAAAAGACATATGACCCTCATTCCATATTCTTGGTGGTTATGATCATAAAAATATATGTTTTGTTTCATATATGTTTCCTTCCTTATTCTTTATTTCTTTTGTGTGCTTAGTCATGAGAAGATGGTAGGGAGATGTTTAATAGAACCAAGGGTCCCTTGATTTATCATTTTTTAGTAGGAATTTGTGTCATATATTTTTGGGATTTATTATTTTTCTCACCACCAACATGGTGGAGGTGGGTTAGCCCCATTCCATGGCTACCCCTTTCCTTTTTTCTTTTCTTATGACACCACTAATCATATATGCATTTGGGAGAGGATCCATTATCCAAGGACCTCAATTTTTGTGTTTAATATTCTATTCTAAAGAGTTTTGACATTCTTTTAATTTTTTAGTCATTCTTTAATTCTAATTGCATATTAGCCTTTTCATGGCTAAAAGTGTAACTTCCATTATTCTTGGCAATATTCTAAGATGACTAAGGTAGGTTGGGAGAGGATTCTATGATCCTATAATCCCTTATTTTAGTACTCATATTTTGCCTTAGGTCTCCCTTAGTCCTTATTCGCATGTTTATTATGTTATGCATTCTTTATTGATGTCATTGCATGCTATTATTTTGTGGAATGTTTCATATTGTGCTTTGTGTGTCTATTGATGAATATGGATAGTACATTAGGCCCTTTAGTTGATCCCTAACATGGCTAATGACATTAGAGATTATGGACTAACAAGTTAAGACTAAGGTTAAAGTAGTATTGTTCCAATTTAGTTCTTTTTAACTTTAATAGATTTAGTGGCTATTTTATTTCCATTTCATCTATGCTTTATAGACTAATGTATGATCATTTTTGGATATTAGGAAAAATAAATATTTCATGCTTCTTATCTATTTAAGTTCATTGCATGATAACCCCACAATTTGGATATATATCCCTCACCCCTGCCTTGTATATTTGTTTATTGTTTTCTTACATCTTGCATATCGTTCATGCATTGCATACTTTATTGTCTTGGTTGATGACTTATCTAGATGGAAGTGCCTAGGTGGATAAATGGGAAATTGATTAATAAAGGCAAAGTATAAAAATGAACCATTGATTGCACAAGGTTGGATCCCTATATTAGGGTCACTTGGGGGTGCCTAACCTTATCCCCAGGTTATACCCAACTCTCAAAAACTTGATCATTGATGGAGTGAAGATGGATTAGACCTTTTAATTGACTTAGCTAGGCTCAAAATTTATCCTTGCCCAAATTCTTATCCTGACCAAAGTTGGGTGGCAACTCCACATTTCACTTAGGGATGGTACCAATGTATCATCCTGCCTTAATTCCCTATTAACTCCAACTTTGGAAAAAGGGCTTTTGTCTTGCGTGAGGCCTTAAGAATCCCTGGTTGACCTAAATCACATGCCATGACTAGGGGTTATTACTAAGGTATGACCCCCGTCCTCACAATCCCTCTAATGATCGATAAAAGGTAGGAGTCGCAAGTAAGATTCCACTCATTCGAGGGTAAAATCATGCAGGTGCCTATAGTGGCAACTCCACTAGGACTAATAGAGTTGACTTCATAAATCTTTGGTTCATATTTATGTTTTGCCTTTATTATTCAAGCACTTTTTGCATTTATGTAGTCTTCACACTTCACCATATACATTAAGTGCCCTTTAGTTTACCGATGGGTTCTCTAAGCTTGAGCCTTTTGCTCCATTTGAGCTTAGGAGATGGTGAGGAGGATTCATCACTCACGAGCCAAATACCTTCAAGTAAGTCAAATAGGGGTATATGACAATTGTTCCCTAAGCTTGTAGGAGCCACCTATTATAGTAATCCTTTTTAACCTCTAAGCAACATGTAGGTATCTTAAAACAATGGAATAGGTCCCTAAATGTTTGCATTTTAACTAAGTAATGGTTTGAGATTAGGAGTTATGGAATTATGGTTACATCTTAAGTGCACATGTTTACACTACTTTAAAAAAGTACCTCATTGAAGCCCAAAATGAAGGATTTTTTACTTAAAAATTGTGGCAAAATTTATTAAGATAAGCTTATTATCACGCAGCACATAGAAATCATTTTTTTTTATATATATTATGGGTCTTATAACTTATCTGGGTCCATAATTTTCAAGCTGTTATTGTCAAGCCATAAACATGCCTACTTTGTTTACAAAATCTATCCACTTCATGATGTGCGCTTAGAGTATGACCATGCTTTATCACTTTTAGATTCATCATCAACCTTGGTTGCCTAAGAACTATAACACCAATGCATTCTATGGTTACTACTAGGGTGTAGGCCATCAAACATATGGGTGCTAAAGGCTTGTCATGAAATCTAGGGACTTATTGATTCACGGCTGATACCCACCCTCGTAGCACTTGATGGCCACTCGAGCTAAGATAAAAAAACAAAGGCTTATTCCTCTATGCCAACTTTTATATGAGGGTCTGAAGGACTTAAAGGAGGAAATATTACTAGTACCTACACATTAGGCACTAAACTCATAAAAGATGAAGACATAACCTTGACAATTCAGGATGAATCAAAAGAGGGCACTAATTTTGGGAAGCCAGTTAATGAATGAGAGGAATAAAACTTTAGTTCAAAAGGCCTAATTGACATATGGAAAAGAATGAAGCTTAAAAAGCTTTTGTGATTTGGTTGACAAGGGTTTACATTACATAAGGAACATAAGTCGCTCAAGCATTCCTCACCTTTAAGATATAGCCCTCACTAGTCTAAAGACATTACATCAGTCAATGTTTCTGCTTAAAGAACACTATCTAGGATCTTTTTCAAAGTGGAAATCTGCTAGACCCAGAAAAGGAACCATGGTAAACTTGGTAGGTAGCATGGTATTGAGTGTCATTTTGCTTTCTTAGCTCAATCTGTCTTCTCTTAGTTATAGACATTTGCATAGTTTGGTTTATTTTGATGAATGATTATGCTTTTTAATATCATTTTTTTGCTTATTTATTCCAAATGTGATTATTGATGTATTTAGTGGCATAATGAAATGCTTAGTATGATAAAGAGAATAAAAAGTAAAAGGAAAAAAAGAAAATATGAACATCACCATTAGCATTAGATTTTAGGTCTTAGGATGCAAGCCTGATGATGGAAATTACAAAATCCATCTCTAAAATATAAGTGGAATTACCAAAAGAAGAGATAAAAGTCTTAAGAAACCTTAAAAAAGCCCAAAACAAAACCTAAGACCAAGCTTTAAACCACATACCAAGGTTGATGGACTATATAGCCCATCAAATAGAGTTACATAGCCCATAAACTAGGGTTCTACAACCATGAATAAGGTTATACAACCTATCTTAAAACACCTTGACTGGTCCTCCCTTAAACCACAAGGGTACACAACCTTGACAAAAGGATGTAAAACCCATCCTTGGCTATATAGTCCACATACAAACCCTAATTCTAGGAGGTTCATCTTTCCCTCTATGATTGGGCACATCTATGGTGCAACTAGACCCATTTAAGGTCATATGCACTCACCCAACACCTATAAATATCCCTTTATTTGAAAAGGGAAGGAGGCTTAGAGACACTAAGGTTACTATATCAAAATCACCTCTTAAACATTCCTTAAACACATAATCTCTTTATTTTTATGAATTCCCTGGGCATTTTAGATAAGAACATTGAACTTATGAGTCTCTGAGGGCACATAAACACATAAAGGCATCCAAAATCTCCCTCATTCTTCCCTTTCTTCTTTCTTTCTCTATTTTCAAAACCTAGGAAGCAGGGATTGTACAACCTTTTTTTTATGATGTTTTATGATTTAGTGGCAGAATAGGGTGAGGCTTAATGACCGATGACCCTTATTCACTTCAAAAATGGAGTTATCGTTATGTTTCACATGGCTTTTTGTTGCTTTTCATACCAAAGGACCTTTAGGATCTTTCATTTAATTTCAAGAAGATGGTTGGATTCCATTTTAATCATCTTAAGGACATGATCAAGTGAGAAACTCGAGGTCCCATTGACCTTGAGAGCTTATCTTGAGTTGGGAGTTTATATGATTAAAGTATTTAAATAGTGTTTTAGCCTTCAATCTTTCCTATTCTTATGTTGTATGCTAACCCTACATGGTTAGTGGTATATATGGATGCCATGCTATTTAGAGCTACATAAGGTAAGGATTCATTAATCATGCAATCCCTCTTGTGATGAGTTTTTGCCATAGTCCATTAAACAACCTCTAAATGCCTTACATTACATTCTTACTACTTTAGATGTTCATGATTCATGCACGTGTTTCATATTCTTTACTGATTTTGTAATGTTGGGATGTGTTACCATGGACATTAGATATATGCTTAGTGACCTTCAATTTAGAGATGTGGTAAGATGATTACTATGGGCTTCATTTACCTCCCTTTAAGTTCTTATCATTTCGAGTAGATTTAAGGGTTGTTTTCTTTCCATCTCACATATATTTTATGGACTAATTTGTGTTTACTTTTATTGCTTAGGAAAGCTAACTAATGCATGCTTTTTATCTATTTAAGTTGATTACATGATAATCCCACCATTTGAATGCGTATTACCCATCCCTGTTTTTCTATATATTATTCATTACCTTATTGCATCATGCACACCATTCATGCATTGGATACATGGTTATTATGGTTGATGACTTATTTAGATGGATATGTCTAGGTGGATAAATGATAATTTGATTAATAAAGCCCAAGTATAAAAATGAAGCATCGATTGCCCAAAGCTTAAATCTCTATATCCAGATGACTTAAGGGTGCCTAATCTCTTCCCTAAGCCATACCTAACTCCCGCACTTGATATTTGATGGGGTGAAGATAGATTGAGCCATTTAATTGACTTAGATAGGCTCAAAATATATCCATGTTTAGATTCCTATCCTGAACAAAGTCAGGTAGTGACTCCACATTTCTCCTAGGTATGGTACCATTGTATCATCTCGCCTTCATCCCCTGTTGACCCTAACTTTGGAAAAGGAGATTTTATCTTACATTGATCCAAATCGCAACCCATGATTAAGGGTTATTACCAATGTACATGTGACATCCTATTTACTAATCATTAAAATTCTATCAGTTTATCCATTGTCATTAAAGACCTGATTTCAATTTTTTTTTTTACGCTAGGTCTCTTGTTCACCACATATTAACTCTTTACAATAAAGTATACATGGCTAAAAAAACTAAAATACTAATAGACTGCATACTGGCCCAACCTCTATCAGACTGCTAGATAGCAACTTCAAAATGTAACCGGACGCAATCTTTACTCTACTTTTCCTGAAATAAAATTTAATGCAGAAGAGTGAGCTTGCATACTCAGTAAGTAAATGCATAATGATACTTTAATCTCAAATAACATAACAAACATTTAAATATTAATAACTCATCACCATATCCATGCATGAAATAAAGAGTTTGTAATCTTAAATGCCATATAGGCTATCAATATCACTGCCACAAGGGCTTTCATTTTTTGTTGTCACATAGGCTATAAATATTGTTGCCACACAGGCTATAGATATCATTGCCACACAGGCTATCAAATGTTATTGCCACACAGGCTGTTATATTTTACTGCCACACATGCTATAGTTATCATTGCCACACAAGCTATCGAATGTTATTGTTACACAGGCTATAGATATCATTGCCACATAGGCTATCGAATGTTACTACTGCATAGACTGTTATATTTTATTGCCACATAAGCCATATATATCATTGCCATACATGTTATCGAATGTTATTGCCACACAAGCTATTATATTTTATTGCCATATATGTTATAGTTATCATTGCCACACAGGCTATTGAATATTATTGCCACATAGGTTGTTATATTTTATTACCATACAGGCTATAGATATCATTGTCACACATGCTATCAAATGTTATTTCCACACAGGCTATCGAATGTTATTGCCATGTAAGCTGTTATATTTTATTACCACACAGGCTATAGATATCATTGCTACACAGGCTATCAAATGTTATTGCCACACAGATTGTTATATTTTATTGCCATATAGGATATAGTCATCATTGCCACACAGGCTGTTATATTTTATTGCCATACAGGATATAGTCATCATTACCACACAGGCTATCAATATTGTTACTTGCCAACAACATCAAGTATTATTCTTTCAACAAATCAACTATAAATCCGCCAAAATTTCAACAATATAATGCGTAATAACAACACCCATAACTTTGGCAGCTCATATCACCATATACTCTCATTCCCAAGTCATAATTTATCAACATTTTATGAAAATAAATAAATCAAGAGTATAAAAATCTTTTCATCAATGTATTCCTGAATATCATCACATTAAACAACATTTCATTCCATTGAATATATGTTCATGGCATTTAGCCAATCACACATATAGTACCATTAGCTATTTACTTACCTCCTCCTTCAAGCTTATTAAGATGTAGACGGTCATGTCTTATTCTCACTATTATCATCAATACCTCAATGACCTATTTCAATACACAAATTCAATCCATGATGATAAAGTAAGATTTTCAACTTGTTATGCAACTATGGCATGATTCATGCAAGTGGACCTAGTGCTTATGCATATTTTCCTTATATTGTAGCCTAAGCTTGTATACTCTCATAGAAACAACTCCAGATATACTCATCCAAATTAATTAATTCTTCTTTTTAAACAAACTAGACACATAATCATGCAACATATTCAAATTTCAAGCCAACATCAGACACACAGAAAATGTGGTGAATTTTTGAATTTTGCCATGTTGCAATGTCATCTCAATCTGAGTAGGTCATACATTATTGAGTGTATCTCAAATTGTACAAATTAAGTTGCAATAATAATCAACCATCAATTACCAAACATATAAAGGAACATTTTTGATGTTTTATGCATTATTTAATTAAGTCTATAAAGCCACCAAAACAAAGAACCAATTCTCAGGGTGAGTAGGTTTGTAACATGTTGACAAACAGTCATGATGAAGGGACAATATCTCTAAAACCATGCTGTATTTGGCAAATATATTTCATAGGCATGTATATCATACATAAGTATAAAACTTTCAAGTTTGGACCATCATCAAATTCTGAATCTACGACCATTGAAATCTTGGAAAACAGAATTAAAAGAAAGATGAGGTTTCATCCGGGTATAGGGTCAGTCCCAATAAATGAGCCATATCTCTTACCACACAATAAATCAATAAAAATTGATTTAAATATATTTAGAGGGGATATAAAGCTACAAATTTCATGTTTTGCACTTTGTCAAAATAAGAATATAAGGCCATCAAAATATAAGAAAATAGAAAGACTGAGGTCATTTTAGTTGGTTGTGAACCAGCCCTAATGAAGGAGCCATATCTTCTCACACACACCAAATCAAGAAAAACTGCTTTGTATAAATTTATATGAGACATCAAGCTACAACTTTCATATTTTTCACTTTCCCTAATTCCTCTTCTAGGGTTATTAAATCGTGGGTAAAAAATTATGCTCTAACAGTAAAATCAACACAATCAACTCTTCTCTTGAATTTCAACTTCCATCCAAGAGTACTATCTCAAATACTCCATAATTCTCACTAACAATGCATGAATAACATTTCATGAGGGGTTAATTTCATGTTAAAAGAAGATAAATTAACTTGCCTAATGTCCCAGAATTAGAAAACCTTAGGATTCTTTTCTAGGCAGCTCATTTTTCTTCCTCTCTTTCTTATTCTTCTTATTATTCTTCTTCTTCCTTTCGTTCTTTCTTCCGTAGCTCTCTCTTTCTTCTGCTGCACCTCACATCTAGCCCCTTAATTCTGATCCTAAAGGGTTAAAAATTACACTTGTAAGCCTATTACAATAAGACAAAATCATGGTGTTTCATTTCTATTGGTTGGAAGTTAACTTTTCCACTTTTAATCCCTCTTCTCCACTCCTTAAGTACCTTCATCCATCTCCTAATCCATAGAAGCTCCTTCTACTTTTAAATAAGCTATAAAATACCATTATTTATGATACTATAGCATGCACACAACATAAGATAATTTTCCATGCAATCATACAAACATTACATATATGTTCATGTGTTCCAACTGTAATGGTGCAAGTGTCATCATCGTGTTTCTCCAATTCACATGTCTAAACAATTATTTATCCTATGCATATATTCAAATATGACAAAATTAAATGCATATGATTTGGGTTTAGGATGTTACAATTCTCCCTCTCTTATAGAAATTTCATCCTCGAAATTTTTACTTACTATAACTTTAGAATAAATAGGGATATTGTCGTCCCATGTGTTCCTCTACTTCCCAAGTGGCCTCTTTAGGTAACCGATGACTCCATCTCACTTTAACCATAGGTACCACTTGATTCCTTAACTGTTTTAGTTGTTAATCAAAAATTTTAATTAGTTCTTCATGATAAGTCATATCATCAGATAATTCAATCTCTGGCTCTGATAATACATGGCTAGGATCAAACTGATACCTTCGAAGCATAGAAACGTGGAACACATTGTGTATATGAGATAATTCTACTAGTAATACCAATCGATATGCCAAAGTCTCTCTACGATCTCATATGGCCCAATGTACTTTGTACTCAACTTTCCCTATTTACCAAACCTAATAATAATGCCTTTCCATGGTAAAACTTTCAAAAATACTTTATCTCTAACCTGATATTCCATTTCTTGTCTATGTTTATCAACATACCCTTTTTGCCTTTCTTGAGTAGCTTGTAAACATCTTCTGACTACTTGGATTTTAGCCACTATATCCATTACCATTTCAGGACCTTACAATTGTCTCATCCCTTCAACATCCTAACAAATTGGACTTCTACATTTCCTACCATACAAAGCTTCATGTGGTGCCATGCCAATGCTGGAGTGATTGCTATTTTTATATGCAAATTTCATTAATGGCAAATGATCATCCCAATTGCCTTTGAATTCTAACACACAAGCTCACATCATATCCTCTAATGTCTGAATAGTCCTCTTTGATTGACCATCAGTCTGTGGGTGAAAAACAATGCTAAAATTCAAACGAGTATCTAAAACTATTTATAAGCAATTCCAAAAGTGAGAAGTGAATCAAGGATCTTTATCTGACACAATAGAAATAGGAATGCCATGTAATCTCACAATCTCAGCAACATATATTTTAGCTAGTTTATGAAGTGTGCATATTTTATGAGTCTATCTACAATAACCTAAACAATATTATGCCTTTTTTTTTTATGAGGTAAACCAATAACAAAATCCATTGAAATTCTCTCCCATTTCCATACGAGAATAAATAAAGGATGCAACTTACTTGCTGGTGTTTGATGTTCTGCCTTGATCTGTTGGCAGATTAAATATCTTAATGCAAACTCAGTTATATCTTTCTTCATCATTGACCACCAAAAAGGTGGTCGCAGGTTTCTATACATTTCTGTACTTCTATGGTGCATAACATGTGGTGCTTTATGTGCGTCTTGCATAATCTCTATTCTTAAACCATCAACATATGGTAAACATACTCGACTACCCATCACTATCATCCTATCATCTCTAATAAAAAAATTAGTCTTCTTACCTTCCTGTATCTTTTGTAGCATTTTATACAAATATGGATCCTTCATATGAACTTCTCTAGTTTTGTCATCTATCACAGGCTTTAACTGAAGAGTAGCCATTAAAGCTATCACATTCTCAATCTCAAATTTTACATTTAAAGCATGAAGATTAACCAAGGATGTCAAATTATAACCAACCATACTGATAACAACATCTAAGGCTTTTCAGCTCAAAGCATCAGTAATAACATTAGCCTTACCTGGATGATAATCAATAGTGCAATCATAGTCCTTAAATAATTCTATCCATCTTCTATGCCTTAGGTTCAATTCTCTCTTTGTTGGAATATATTTCAAGTTTTTGTGACCTGTCAAAACTTGAAATGTCTCTCCATATAAGTAATGCCTCCAAATTTTCAGGGCATGGACAATGGCTGCCAACACCAACTCATGTGTAGGATAATTCAGCTCATGAGGCCTTAGTTGTTAAGAAGCATAAGTTATTTTTCCATGCTTCATCAGTACACAAACTACCTCCGTCCTGATGCTCTAGTGTACACCACAAATCCATCGTTTATTGATGGTAATGTTAATATTGGTGTCGTAGTCAATCTCTTCTTCAGTTCTTTAAAACTTTAATGGCATTGATCATCCCATTTAAATGTTGAATTCTTCCATAATAATTTTGTCAATGGTCTAACAATAATGGAGAATCCTTCCACAACTCCTCTATAATAACCAACCAACCCAAGAAAACTACGCACCTCTGATACATTTTTAGGTGGATCCCACTCCAAAATGGCTTTCACCTTAGCTGGATCAGGTTGAACCACATGTCTATACACAATATGCCCTAAAAGATCACTTGTTCCATCCAAAAGTTGCATTTGTTCAATTCAACATATAGTCATTTTTCCTTTAAGATATGCAATACGATTCACAAATATTGCTCATGCTCCTCATGATTTTGTGAGTATATGAGAATGTCACTAATTATTAATAAGGGATATTTATTCTTTACTGTTACTCGATTCAGTTGCCTATAATCAATACACAATCACATACTCCCATCCTTTTTCTTCATAAATAACACTAGTGATCCCCCAAGGAGATGTATTAGGTCAAATGAAACCTTTTTCTTACAAATTTTCCAACTATTTCTTTAATTCTTAGAACTCTACTACTGTCATTTTGTATGATGTAATATGTATAGGTGCCACTCCTAGTAAGGTCTTAATATTAAAATCAACTTCTGTATATGGTGGCAAATCAAGCAAATCATCAAGAAATACTTTTAGAAAGCCTCTCATTACAAAAATGTCTATTAACCTTAGATTAGGAACACAGGTGTCCACTACACTAACTATAAATGGATCATAACTTTTTTTTTAATTTATTAAAATTCTTGAATACTTGAGGTCAAATAAGTGGAAACAATTTTGTGCTCCCTAACAATTATAACTCTTTAATTGTCCTGAAGATTTGATTATCAACTCTTTAGTATGACAATCTAGAAAATCCATAACTAGAATAACATCAAATTCCTTAAAGTTCATCAATATTAAATTTGCAGTTAATATGACAACACACATTAGCACATAACAATTTCTACACACTTGTTTCTGCTTATGTCATGAATATTCTCCCTACAACTACTTGAGACTCTCCTTCAATCACACATATCATTGGGTAATCTTGGCTTATATGGTCTAACTGTATATAAGTATAGTAAGTAACCCTTTGAGGTATTTAACACTCTCCATAATGAGTTCTTCCATGAATATTACAAATTAGGGCAACACCTCTCCCATTATGTCATTGGGTCCTTTCCTACCAGTTGAGCCTTCAAAAGCACCATTGTTACCTCTACCATATTCTATTAATGCTAATCTACTCGGTTGACTCTGTCTTTCATCTATTTGATTATTAATACCTCTTTAAAATCCTGATCCACCAGACAATGTAAAACCAACCCTTTTTGTTGCCTTATTGAGTTCTCCACTTCATCCTACATAACTTCTCTTTCTTTTAACCTCAATTGCATTCTTCTTTTGGATCACCTCTTTAGCTCAAATAGTTACTGCTAATCGTGTAATATAATTAGTTGGTTTAACTGCTAATCAATCTTAAATTTAACCTCAATCCTTTGTCAAACTTCTAGCACTTTAATTCCTTCGTAGCCACATACTTTAAAACATATCTTAAGAGTTTTAACAAATTATACCTCATAATCCGCAATCATTATATCATTATGCTTCAATTAGAAAGCTTCATCTTCTTCTTATCTAAGTATACCAATGGAATTTACTTTTTTTTTTTAAAGCAAAGATATTACATACTTCAACTTTACTCTAAGATGCATTCAAGCCTATTCAAGATTCTTTCAATTTTTCTAAGCCACTCTTCAGTCTCAGTAAGATCTGTAGTGCCCTCAAAGTCAATTACCCTTTACATATTCAATCTATCATAATTACTATCTATAGCAAGTCTTACTTATGCTTTTATTGCAAATATCTATATCCTCTCAATAAACTGCATGATATTTAGGCTTACACCTGTGGCTAGATTATTTAATGACATCTTAAAATTCTATACAACATGGTCAACATGTTCATGTGCATGAACAGACTCATCTTAAACCTCTGGGCCAGTATGAACTCTATCATGTGCATCCATACTCCTACATGCCAATGCATATAAGATTAACATAATGCAAATATCATATATATCACATTCATATTACACATGTCTACAAAATAATTTACCCGCTCTGATACCACTAAAATGTGACATCCCAATTACTAATCATTAAAATTCTCTTAGTTTATCCATTGTCATTAAAGACTTGATTTCAAATTTATTTTTTATTTTACACTATGTCTATTGTTCACAACATAGTAACTATTTACAACAAAGTATACATGGCTAAACAAACTAAAATACTAATAGATTGCATACTGGCTCAACCTCTATTACACTGTTTGACAACAACTTCGAAATGTAACCGAACGCAATCTTTAGTCTACTATTCCTGAAATAAAATTTAATGCAAAAGAGTGAGCTTGCATACTCAGTAAGTAAATGCATAATGATACTTCAATCTCAAATAACATAACAAACATTTAAATCTTATTAACTCATCATCATATCCATGCACGATATAAAGAGTTTTTAATCTTAAATTCCACATAGGCTATCAATATCACAGGCACAAAGGCTTTCATTTTTGGTTGTCACATAGGTAGGCTATAAATATTGTTGCCACACAGGCTATAGATATCATTGTCACACAGGCTATCAAATTTTATTGCCACACATGCTGTTATATTTTATTATCACATAGGTTATAGTTATCATTGTCACACAGGTTATCGAATGTTATTGCCACACAGGTTGTTATATTTTATTGCCA
>CATIWR010037463.1:0-21554 GCA_949677035.1 Omphalea diandra | reverse complement strand
TTCTTCTTCTTCTTCTTCTTCCTCTTCCTTTTTTTCTTCTTCCTTTGCTCTCTCTTATTTCTGGTATAACCCACGTTTTCCCTCAAAATCTGACCCTAGTGGTCTATATTTTTATCTTAAATAAGTCAAAAGATTAAGGCTGGTTTCCTATTGGTTGAAAGTTAAAAGTTTTGCTTTTAGTCCCTCTTGTTCACTCATTAAGCACTTCCATCCATCTCCTAATTCCTAGATACTCCTTATACTTTTAATTAAGCTCTAAGACACCATTATTTATGATACTATAACATGTACACAACATAAAATAATTTGCCATGCAACTATACAAACACTACATATATGTTCAAGTGTCCCCAACTACAACGATGCTTCTAAATGATTATTTATCTAATGCATATGTTCATGTGATAATGCCAATGAACTTGTTTGGGGATGTTACAACTTGATTCCTGATAGCCCCTTTAAATAGTCATTAAAATTAAAGTTTTCTATATGAAAAGGACTTAATTTTCTATTTTAAGTCGTACCTAAATTGAAACAAAGTTTTAGCTAAGGTTCTACCTAAAAAAGAAATAGCTTAAGGTTGAAAAAGGAATTGCACTTTTGCACGATTATGTTGCATGCCATGAGACATTAGCAGAAGCTAGAGTCAATTGTTTGCATAATCATGTTTCATGTTGCATGCCCATGTAAAAATTTTGCATGGCCATAATTAGTTGGCACATTATTTGGCTCAATAAAATTGCTTTCAAAACATCTTTATTTCTCCTTTACATGGTCGTGTTCCCTATTACACTTAAATTAATATTACTAAGGTTTCATTATTATTTTAAAGTCCGAGCTTGACGTTCGTTTGACTCTTCCTTACATACTTGAATTATTGCAAGCACATTCCATAAACCTTGAATCACCCCATTCAATGCATCCTTGAATTTCTTCATCCTTGCTCTTGTTATGAGATCTTTAAATAGTTGAATTGGATCTTTGCTTTGTGTGCATCCTTATTTGCATCACAAAGAGCTAGTGTAACAGCCTTTTTCATTTGACATAACTCATATTGCTCTGATACCACTAACTGTAACAGCCATATTCGTTTTACAAAACTTATATCATTCATGTCCAAAATACATATGCATAAAGGTTTTATCAACCCTACACACACAATCCAACATGTATTTGATGTACATAGATGTATATGACATAAGGAGAGAGAGAGTTGGGATTCAACCGATGACCTGTGGTTCATATGTCTCAATGTAAAACTCAAAGCACCAAAGTATCCAATCCCTATTCTTCTGTATGTGAAAAAAATTTACAATTTGGTGAGTCGCGACTTAGTGAATAAAAACAATCATCAAATCCTCATGGCATAATCCATAATCAAATACCATCAAGATACATTATAAGTATAACAATTGACTATGCAAGTGCAAATGCAATAGCTTTATTTTTTATCGTGACCGTGCAAGGCAAACATTGCTTTTGGGATATTCATGTGATTCATGTAACATATGATTTGGGACCTAATGGTCCATCTTCCTGCAATTCATTTGACATATGATTTGGGACCTATTAGTCCATCTTTCTGTAATTCATTTTACATATGATTTGGGACCTATTAGTCCATCTTCCATGTGATTTGCAAGTGTTTGACAAGTCGGTCACAATACCCTTTTAGTTCCATATGCAAGTGTTTATTCATAAATGATATGCCAAGTAATTGTTAAGAGCATTTGATTCTCACTTGGCCTGTGTTCCCATGTAACATGTAACAATTCAATCATATATACATGTAATAGAACGTAATCATATTATTCCCATGTAACATGTAACAATTCAATCATTCTCACTTGACTTATATTTTCATGTAACATGTAACCATTCAATCATATATACATGTAATAGAACATAATCATATCATACAATTATCACATACACCTATTGAATCCAATTATGGTTTTCACTCACCTTTTGATGTTATCGACCTTTATGGTAGGTTTGGTTCTCTCTCTAGGGCTTTCTCAAAGTTTTGAGATCCTATAATTTGATACATACATGGTTATAAGTATGTTAAAATGATTATGAATGCTTGGTATGCAGTTATGGTATGATCTATGCAAGTGGACCTAGTGTTTATGCATATATTCCTAATAGGCTAGCTTGAGCTTACTACACTCTCATAGCAATAGCTTTAGATATACTAATCCAAATGACTTGATTCTTTTTTTCTAACAAACTAGACACATAATGAGACAACATATTCAAATTTCAGGTCAATATCAGACACACACAAAATGTGGTGAATTTTTAAATGTTGCCCTGTTGCAGTGTCCTCTTAGTCTAAGTAGGTCTTACTTTCTTAGATGTATCTCAAATTGTACAAATCCAATTGCAATAATAATCTACCATTATTACAAAACATATAAAGGAACATTTTTCATGTTTTACTCATTATCTAATTCAGTTTATAAGGTCACCAAAATAAAGGACCAATCTCAGGGTGAGCAGGTTTATAATATGTTGACAACCAGTCATCAAGAAGGAACAATATCTCAACAACCATGCTAGATTTGGCATGAAAATATTTCAAACAAATGTATATCAGACATAAATATACAACTTTAAAGTTTGGGCCATCATCAAATTCTGAATCTATGGCCATCAAATACTTGGAAAATAGATTCAAAAGAAAGGTGGGTTTCACTCTGGTACAAAGTCAGTCCCAATCAATGAGCCATAACTCTTTCCACACAACAAATCAATCAAAATTGGTTTACAGGTGTTTATAGTCCCTACAAATTTCATGTTTTACACTTTGTCAAAATCATAACATAAAGCCATCAAAATATAAGAAAACAGAAGACTAAGATCATCTCGGTTCGGATTTGACCTAGTCCTACTGAAGGAGTCATATCTCTTCACATACACAAAATCAAACAAAGCTGTTTCATACACATTTATATGAGACATAAAGCTATAACTTTCATATTTTGCACTTTTCCTAATTACTCTTTTAGGGTTATGAAATCATGGGTACAAAATTCTACTCTAACAGCAAAATCAACAGAATCAGCTCTTGTTCTCTTGGTTTATCACTTCCATCCAAGAGCTCTACTTCAATTACTCCATAATTCTCACTAACCATGCATGATTAACATGTCATGAGAGGTTAATTTTAGTTTAGAAGAAGATAAATTAACTTACCTACTGTCCCATAATTAGAAAACCTTAGGCAGCTCACTCTTCTCCCTCTCTTCTTCTTCTTCTTCCTCTTCTTATTCTTCTTCTTTTTCTTCTTTCCTTTCTTCTTCTTCCTTTGCTCTCTCTTTGTTTTTGGTATAACCCACAATTTTCCTCAACAATCTAACCCTAATGGTCTGTATTCTTATTTTAAATAAAATAAAAGATTGAGGGTTGGTTTCATATTGGTTGAAAGTTAACAGTTTTGCTTTTAGTCCCTCTTCTTCACTCCTTAAACACCTTCATCAATCTCTTAATCCCTAATGCTCCTTATACTTTTAATTAAGCTCTAAAACACCATTATTTATTATACTATAACATACACACAACATAAAACAATTTGCCATACAACTATATAAACACTACATATATGTTCAAGTGTCCCAAATGTAACGATGCAAGTGTCATTGTCATGCTTCTACAAATCGCATGATTAATTGATCATTTATCTAATGCATATGTTCATATGGGATTTCATATCATTTATGCAATTAATATGTTTATGTGATAATGCCAATGAATGTGGATAGGGATGTTACAGCTAGTGTCTTTCTACTTCCTGCGCCTAAAATTTTCTACACCATTGGGAAAGTTGATTTCATTCATTTCAAATTTGTATTTAATACATGATATCTTAGAGCAATATTTGTCTTTCGAAATAGATGTGGGAACTATCTTGTGTAAACAATAATTATCTTAAAGGAAGATAACATTTTATTTTACAAAAGGAATGTTAAACTCTTCTACTAACTGTGTTGTTTGTTTGGTGGTTCCATTGTATTTTATAACTATTTCATATGTGCATAAATTGAATATAAATGACAAAATTACAATTTGCTAACACTCTTTTTCACTTTTATCTTGATATCAATCTTGTAGTATCTAATAATGCTTTTGTCGTATGACATTCTCATATATATTTTATCTTTCTTGGTTATGAGAGATGTAATGGTCACTAGTTTGCTTTCTAGAAGATGGAGATATCAGTGGATCTTATTACCCAGCCTTAATTTCTTTCCCTATAATATGATGGGATTGATAAAAATGTGTGTTTTTCTAAATCGAGTGAATAATAATTTGTTGCATTATTTTTCTAAATTGAGTGAATAATAATTTGTTGCATACATATAAGTTTAAGTATTAGTAGATTCATATTTGTTTTAAGTTGGATAAAAGAGTTGGTAGCCACATAAATGAATAGAAGTTTAAGTATCAACAAATTCAGAGTTTGTTTTGAGCAGGATAAAATGGTTGTAGCCACATCAATAAATGGGTTTCTTTTACATGGTTCAAAACCTTGAACTAAACATATCCTGGAAGTACAACACAATAACTAATCCTATGACTGGTATTATTTAATGTATGGATTTAAATTATGATTGCAGTTGTGTGTAAAAGTATTAAGGTTGTTGTGATTGTAACTAAACAGTGACAACAACCACTATGTAATTTCTATGTGAAAAATTACAAAATATTATAAATTAAAAAATATTTTCACAATTCACTAAACTAACTTACAACTAACTAATAAGAATATATTTTACTCTTTAATTTTTTTTTTGAATTTTGAGTTAATCTATAAAGAATTTGAAAAGGTAAGCTAGTTGAGTTTTGGTTTGGCACAAATAAAATGGATGAAGAAGAAATAAAAGAGGAAAAGAAAAGAAAAATGAAAAAAAAAAAAGAGAATTTGTATTGTTATGTACAACCATTGCTATTATGTAATGACTATTGTGGTCATTATGGGTTATTTTCAATTATTAAATAATAATCATAATGGTAAATAAAGATGAAAATATCATTACATAATGGTTGTTACGTTACGTAAAGGTCATTATTTAATTCCATGATTTCATGCTCTTTCTTCTGTAAAATACTTGCCTCATGCTTCATAATTTAAAGGTCACTTAGATACCTCTCTCTAAATTTAGTAGATTTTATTGATAATGATGTTGAGAAACTATTATCTTGTTGCTCACTTCTTAAGATATAACATAAGACCATAAAAGCATTACCATACCCTTAATTTCCACATCATTGTAGTTAATAATAACCTAACCACCAGAATAGTGTATTGATAACTCCAATACTAGCCAGACTAAATGATGAAAGAATTGATACATCAGTTTTGATCTTAGTTATTATTTGTAGGTGGGATCTATTTTATATGAATGGAAAAAAAAGCTAGTGGATTGGGAGATTATGAAATGACCATTTTTTCTTATCTATAAAAATTAATATATAGTTGTATGCTTCTTTGAATAATTTTCCTAATATCAAATTCATGCTAAATTTGTCATTGCAAAATGACAAATAGTTGAAAATAAGTTTGACTTGATGCCTTTTACATGTTATAAACCTAATCACTAATATTCATAACACATTAACAATCCATGAAAATACATAGAAGATTCACAAACCTTTTGGAATTATGGATAAACATTATGAACCACCATTCCCCCCAATGCATCAAAGCATGGTAGAATATGCATTAGCAAATGCTATAAAAAAGTATTTAATTTTCAAAAGTACTAACAAACCCTTAACCACTTTCCATATTGTATTGTTATCGTCAAAAGAGGTAAAAGTATGGTCATTATTTTTAGAGAGTTACTGAGTAACATAGTAATTGGTTCACACAATATGCTCTCGATTTTTTTAATGCACCAAAAATCTTATATTCACAAGTAATATATAGCTAAAAGATAACCTAATAATTATAGAACTTTCAAAAGGAAGGATGATATGTTGAATAAGTTCTTTTTTTTTTCTCTCAACATTTCACTTCCTTATCAATCAAGTCACTCATAAATGCATCATTTGAGAGCTTTTTAGGAACTAAAGGCCTTAATTGACTATTACCAAAAATCCAAATTTCTTTTTAAATTTTAATTAAACTACCATAGTCTAGCTTTAAGAACATTTATAACACTAAAATGCTTCTCTAAATAAAGCTTGGCATAAAATCTTTTGTTTGCCTCTAAAAGAGAGGACTTAAGATGGTACTTTTGCCTTAAACACCTGTGCTATTAAGGAATTCTCATGCATTAGTAACTGCTAACATTGCTGAGCTAAAAGTGTTATATTAAAATCATGAAGATGTTAAAACCATAGTCATCCTTCATTATTTTCCTTAAAAAGTTTATCCCATAAAGTTAGTGAACCTTCTCTTCATTTGGAATAAGACCCCACCAAAATTTTCAAATCAAAGTTTGAAAAAATGCATAAGATGTACCATGTAACTTAACGTAACTCATGATATAATTGAGAATGACATGAGCACCTAGCTTTACAACACTTTCTTACTAGCTTTTGATAGAAATTTTTTCTTCTACCCCTTCAGCATTTTTCAAAGGCAATCTTTAAGAAAATTAAAGATACAACTTCTAAACTGATCCATTAATGTTAGCAACCTGAGGTACTTAGGATGTTGACCTACCTTCTAGACCTCAAACCTTATCTTAATTTGATATTTTGTCTATGACAGGACCTTATAGCTGAAAGACACATTTGATTTATCAAAGTTGATTTTCTGCCTTGACTCTTGCTTTTAAATCTCAAGGATTAATTAGACTTTCTTACTTTTTTTATACATGTTTGTTAGGTGCATAAATTACATATATTAAACAACTAATTCCTTTCAAATATTGATGATATTATGTTAGTTTTTTAATATGAAAAGGATTAAAGTAAATAGATTTGTGTTTTATAGGTTTACAAAGGAGAAAAGTGGTTAAAAAGCAAAAGAAGGTAACTTAAGTTCTAATTTTAAGTGCAGCTTCGTATTTAGGCATATCTCCTTTTGTAGAGATCCAAATGAGGTGATTTAAAAGCCATTAGAAAGTTGAGACATAGGGATACAACTTTTATGTTTTTCACTTGAGTTAATTCAACCATCTTTAAGGTTAAAAGCCAATTGCAAGTTCACATGGTCAAGCTACATGGCCATGTGCCTAAGAAGCAAATTTCGATAGAATGTATTCAAAATACACACCCTCAACACATGGATGTGCACCTCAACACATGAATGTGTGCCTTCAAAGTATGGTTATGCGTCCCTAGAACTCAGAAATGAGATTTTTAAAAGCTTTCCAAACTTTTGCTTTTTCAATCTCCCAAGCTTCCCACATAGTATACACCTTAAGAACACTATTTAAGGAGGCAAAACCCCATAAATTTGGGAGGAATAACCCATTTTGGGCATCAAGTAACCATCCAAATAAGTGAAGAAATCAATCAAATGAAGGCTTAAGAGCAAAGAGGAGTAATAGGGCAATCATTTAAGAGCTTTAAGAATTGAAGTCTATGGCTTCAAATATAATTGGTTTGATTATTTCTTCTTCTCCTTCTTCTATTAAGAGCTAATTATCTTTAAGAAAGGGTTGTAAATAGATCTTGTATGACTTATATTATATTTTTTTAATCTAAGCATTGTTTTATTTCTTTCATTTTTTATGCTAGCAATTGTTAAATGCTTCATGTTTGATTAACTGGCCATTAATCATATTAGTTTCATGAATTGATAATGGAGACATGTTTTTTATAGGATGAAAGCTTCAAAAATTATTTTATTTTGTTATTAAGTTGAGGAACCTTAACAAACAATTGTTATCCTTAAATTCTTGTCATGTAACGCAATTACATGATGCTTAGCTTTTGAGTTGAGGAACCTTTAGCTTAACATGCTCTTGTATGTCAATTTCTACTTGAAAGGGATTAATTAATCAACATAGTGACTCGATAGTAGCACTTGATAACTAATTAGACATTAATTAGGAACCCATTATAAAGTCACTAAGTGAAGTTGAACCACTAACTAACTTCTTACATTGATTGTTTTCTTTATAATTGCTTTGTTTATATTTTACTTAGTTTTAATTCTCATTTTAAACCTTCTCTTATATTGGATTTTTAGATAATATAAAGAACAAGATGCTTAGTAATTAATCTCGTTCCTTATGGGAACGATATTCGTACTCTTATACACTATTACTTGACGACCTGTGCACTTGTAGCTTAAGGGGTTATTTATATAACACTAACTCATCATCAAGTTCTTAGCACTGTTGTCAGGGATCACTAACATTAATACTAAGTAATTATTTTTATATTACTATAGAACTTTCTTTTTATTTAGGTATAGTTTGTGTTTCTTACTTTTTCTTTTTTATTTCTTATACATAATTAGAACTTCATAACATGGATGTCCTTAAGGAATTACAAGCTTAGGTATTTATCTTCACTAAACAAATAAATTTCATGACTTCTAATATGGTTTCTTCTACTTTTTCATAGGTAGTATGCAAATTGTGTGTGGAGATTGGTCATAGAAGCATAACTTGTTAAATAGAGAATTCTTTTACATATGGTCAAGTAAGTTATATAGGGAATTTCAATCAGTAATCCTATGATCCTTATTATATTACGTATAACCTTGGTCGACAATTATACCTTAACTTTTCTTAGTCTAATGACCATAATTCAAACCCCAATTTTCATGCCCCTCTTATTTTTCATGAACCACCGATCTTTCAACCCCAAGAGGAAAAGTCTAACATAGAAATCCTGTTAGAGAAATTCATCACAAAAATTGAAGCTAGGTTAGCACAACAAAATGAGATGATATGTCCTTCAAATTTTCATCAACCTTTGACCTTTCAACCCCAGGAGGAAAAGTCTAACCTATAAATCCTAGTAGAGTAATTCATCGCCAAAACTAATGCTACGATAATAAATGCAAAGAAGATTAGATGCAAATTTGGAAAGTTATACTTCTTCCTCCTTCCATAACCTTGAAATTTAAATGGGACTAATGGGTAATGATTTAAACTTTATATCTCATGGGACCTTACTTAGTATCTCCAAGCCAATTTTATGGAGCATATTAAGGAGATTACATTAAAGAGTAAGGGGAGATTAATTCAAAGGTGAAAAAGGAGGAAAGAACTAAGAATAAAAAAGAAAGGGATGAAAAGCTAATTATAGAAGACTATCCAAAGAAAGAACTAAGGTGGATGTAGTGTTTATTAACACCCAAACCACTATAAACTTGTTTTGTTGATTTTCTCTTCTCTTTCATAATTTCCTAAACATATTAACCTTCTTTTTTAATTTTTAATCAATCACCAATCCAACCTCCCTACTTGGTGCACAGGGCCAACAAGTGGTATTAGAGCCAAGTCTCACTCCAAAGCTTAATTGTGTGAGTAAAGATCATGGCACAAGAAGGAATCCACACTCACCTCAAGCCATATTTCGATGGAGCAGACAATACTCATTGGAAGTATAGGATGAAAATCTATTTAGATAGTGATATGATGGACCTCTAAGATATTGTTGTAAAAGAGTGGAAGCCACCTACCAAAGTGGTGGATGGAAGTGAGGAGTTGATCGCTAGAGAGGAGTGGGTTGAAGCTCACAAGAGATTCAATGGTAGAAATAAAAGAGCCATGGCAAACCTTCTAAGTTCTCCCTTAATAGAAGAAATTGGAAAGGTCCAACAATGTCTTACAAATCGTGGTATTTGAAAGGCCTTGGAGAAATATCATGAGGGCACTAACTTGGTGAAATCTAGCCAACTTGAGATGTATATGATGGAATGGGAGCTATTTATGATGAAGGAGGAAGAAAGCATCTCAGACATGACAAATATACTCCTTGCAATTATCATCAACATAAAGAAGTTTAGGAGAGTTCTCACCAATCATGAGGTAAATTCTAAAATTTTAAAATCTCTTTCACTTGAAAATTTTAGTGTAAGAGTGTGTAGTATCCAAGAGTCCACCCAGAGATATGAAAGGCGCCAACATATGTCCTAATAGGAAAACTCTTCAATCATGAGTTAGCCTTAAAAAATGATGAAGAAATGAAGAGAATGAGAGGTCAAGGAGATAAATATGAAAAACCAGAAAAGAGGACCTGGGCAGTCAAGTCTTATCAAAAGAGAATAAAGTAGAAGTAGCATCAAGTGAAGAGGAAAGTGACAAGGAGGAGGAGAAGCTTGTAATACTTTCAAGAAAAACTAAAGAGCTGATTAGAAAAAGGAAAGAAATAAAGAACTTCAAGAAAACAACTATAATTCCTAAAGAAAGATCAAATGATTTCACTTGTCATGAATGTGGCAAGTAAGGCACATCAAATATGATTGTCCAAAGTTGAAGAAGAAGAAGAAAGGGGACAAATGAAAAAGAAAAAGCTTTAAAGCCATTTGAGATGATAACTCAAATGAATAAGATGAAGAGGAAGAGGTTGCAAACCTATGCATTAATTAATGATGTTTTACTTATTGATGGCTTACAACATAACTTACTTAGTGTAAGTCAATTGTGTGATAAAGGTAATAATGTTATATTTGACCTTAGAGAATGCTGAGTTACAACTTTAGTGGACAAAAAGGTAGTTTTCAAGGGTGAAAAGCAATACCTACCTAATTGACTAAGACAATTTGGCTAACCAATCCTTTAAGTGTCTTATATGTCTTAGTAATGAAGCTTGGCTATGGCATAAAAGACTTAGACATGCTAACATGGAGCTCATACAAAGCTTATCAAACGGAAAGCCAGTGGAAGGTCTTCCTAAGCTAAGGTTCTCTAAAGACGACACATGTGGTCCTTGCCAAATGGGGAAGCAGCATCAATCATCCTACAAAGCAAAGAACATTGTAAGTATATCTAAACCTCTTTAATTAATTCATATGGACTTTATAGGACCTACTAGGAGTGCTAGCCTAGGTGGAAAACATTATGCACTAATCTTTATTGATGATTACTCTAGGTTTACTTGGGTTACCTTTCTAGCTCATAAGCATGACACTTTTGATGCTTTTAAAAGTTTTGCAAAAAGGATTCAAAATGAAAAGGGTTACTTCATTTCTTCCATAAGAAGTGACCATGGAAAAAAATTTCAAAATGAGTCTTTCGAATCTTATTGCTTAGAGAATGGGATTTTCCATAACTTTTCAACTCCTAGAACACCATAACAAAATGGTGTTATAGAGAGGAAAATAGGACACTAGTAGAGATGGCTAGAACTATGCTCAATGAGTATTCATTGCCATATTACTTTTGGGCTGCAACTATCAATACCTTGTGTTGTATTGCAAATCGAGTTTTCAAAAGACCCATTGTTAACTTCTTATGAGTTATGGAATGGTAGAAAGCCTAAGTTAGCATACCTAAGAGTTTTTGGATGTAAGTGCTATATCTTGAATACCAAGGATAATCTGAAGAAATTTGATTCAAAAACTAATGAAGGCATCTTCTTAGGTTATTCTACCACTAGTAAAGCCTATAGGGTCTTTAGTAAAAGTTGAATGGTTATTGAAGAGTCTACGAATATTGTGTTTGATGAATCTAATAAGATTGATCTTGGGAAAGGTTCTTTAATTGATGATATTGTAGGTGATTTTGAGAAACTGGATTTGGAGGATACTACAAAAAAAAAGGATGATGACCATGATGAAAGCAAATCATCAAGAGAAGATAAAGATCCTTAACATCAACAAGTGAGATCACCAAACTAAGATCTTCCCAAAGATTGGAGATTTTCCAAGCATCACCCCAAAGACCTAATCATTGGTGATACTTCAAATGATGTAAGTACTAGATCTCAACTTAATACTTTAGATAATAATCTTGCTTTTGTTTCTCAATTTGAGCCAAAATCTGTTAATGAGGTTTTTGATGATGCGAGTTTGGTGATTGCTATGCAAGAGGAACTTAACCAATTTAAGAGAAATAATGTGTGGAAACTTGTTCTTGGGCCTAAGGAATACCCTATTATAGGTTGCAAAAGGGTGTTTAGGAATAACTTAGATAAACAAGGTTTCATCACTAAGAAATAAGGCTAGATTGGTTGCTAAGGGTTATAACCAAGAGGAAGGCATTCACTATGATGAAACCTATGCCCCCGTAGTAAGATTAGAGGCCATTAGGATTCTTTTAGCATATGCATGTCACATGAATTTCAAACTATTTCGAATGTATGCCAAAAGTACTTTTCTAAATGGTGTTATTGAGGAGGAAGTTTATGTTAAACAACCTCCGGGATTTGAGTTACATACTTTTCCAAATTATGTTTTTAAATTGAATAGAGCATTGTATGGTTTCCAAGAGCTTGGTATGAAAGGCTTAGTTATTTTCTTTTGTAAAATGATTTTGAAAAGGGGAAGGCCGACACTACTTTGTTTGTCAAAAGGCATAATCAAGATACACTAATAGTGTAAATTTATGTTGACAATATCATTTTTGGTGCTACTACTGAATTCCTTTGTAAGGATTTTTCTAAGTGTATGACCAAGGAATTTAAGTTGCACAAAATGGGAGAGCTCAAGTTTTTCCTTAGCCTACAAATCAAGCAAACCAAAGATGGCATCTTCATCAACCAAGCTAAATACGCAAAGGACATTCTTAAGAAATTTAGCATGGAAGGATGTAAAGTAGAAAAAACAACAATGAGTGCTACCATCAAATTTGACAAGGACGAATCAGATAAGTTCCTTGATTAGAAGAGATATTGAGGTATGATCGGTTCTCTACTTTATCTTACCACATCTAGACCTGATAGAATGTTTAGTGTATGCATGTGTGCTAGGTTTCAATATTGTCCTAAAGAATCTCATTTGAATGTAAAGGATTTTCAAATATTTACATGGCATATTGCATTTAGATTTGTGGTATCCTAGAGATTAATCATTTAGTCTCATAGGTTATTCGAAAATGGAATTATGCTGGTAGTTTTCCATATAGAAAGAGCACTTTTGAAACTTACCAATTTATAGGAGAGTGTTTAGTTTTTTGGCTTAGCAAGAAGTAAGTTTCAGTTGCCCTATCCATCACCGAAGCTGAATATGTAGCTACAGGTTATTATTGCACCCAAGTCCTTTAGATGAAACAATAATTAAAGGATTATGGCAAAGTTGTTGATCACATTCCCATCAAATATGACAATAATAGTGCAATAAATATTTCCAAAAATCCAATCTAACACTATAGAAGCAAACATATGGATATTAGGCATCATTTTCTTAGAGATTATGTCAAAAATGGTGATGTAGTGTTAAAATTTATAAACATAAATCATCAACTTGTAGACATTTTCACAAAACCTCTTAATGAAGAAAGGATGAACTTCATTTAGAGAAAATTAGGAATGCTTGATGGAAGATCCATGAAGTGAAATACAAATCTCTCTAGAATGTTTTTGTTTATTGAATGATTACCTTATATGATCTAAGTGATATTTATCTCTTTGTGTGTCCTAATTTTGTGTGCAATTGTGCCTTTCTATGCCAATTTGAATAAATTAGACATTAATATATTAAGTGGATCACTGATTAGATAGTTAAGTCATATCATTTCATGGTTATCCTTTCTAACTTGTAATTCATAATAGTTATTCCTTGGTTCACAGTCATAAATTACAGGTACTCATCATTCGGCTATCAACCACTAATTTAGAATCATGAATTTCAATCCCCACCATGAATTTGTTCAAATTTTAAATCTTTTAACTGTTAAACGCATTGTTTCTTGAGGATTTTTTATCTGTTACTCATATTTTAGAATTAGCAATCGTGACTTACAGGTCGCAGTTGCGAATTTGAGTAACTATCACACATTTAAGTGATTTGATCGCCAATCGATTGCACTCCTTTATTTAATTCATTTTGACCATTTTTATCCATTTCACACCCTTTCCCAACGTATATAAACCACTTAAACAGTGTTTCTTTTTACTACTGCTCATTATCTCAATCTTTCTTCTATTTTACTCTAAAAAAAACCTTTAAATCTTCATTCATTCACAAATGGCTCGTAAGAAAGCTTCAAGAGCAAAGAAGGGAAAGGCAGTGGCATAACCTTCTGGACAATCGACTTTACACTTGATAAAAGGGATAACAAAAGAGGAGAAAGAGCGGTACAGAGTGAATGCTTCAAAGATCATCTTATCGAACAAAAGATCATCTTATCAAACAAAAACCCTTATGCTTTCCTTATTGAGTCATTGGGAATCAAAGTCAAGATCCACGCATTTCTTTCAAACTTGGATGGGACAAATTCATTTCGTGATGAGCCCGGATATGAGGAAATCGTGCGAGAATTCATGTGTATCGTAACTTTAAGTCAGAGAGCAAAATCTTATGTCGACCAATACAGGTTAGTATCTCATGCTTTTGAAGACCTTTTTTTCATCTCTTTTGAATAATTGCCTAATCTATTAAATCTTCAAGTCGGAGATGACATTTTATTCATCATCTCCACTCTTGGTGTCATCTATTTTGAGTTTTGGTTCAAAATTTTCATCGAGAAAAAACATTTCACCAAAACCTCCTTAGCCAAATGCATTTGAACCCTAACTTTTTTGTTACTTCATCGTATCATCACCTTCTCCGTTAATACAAGAGGTGATGGTAACAAAAAGGTATCCCAAAAGGATTTCGCTTTCATTTTTTTGCCTTATAAAAGACAAACCCATACAAACTGGTCGTTATCTTATGGATCAATTGATTCATATGAGCACCAAACCCAAGAGTTAGTTTCTTCTCCCTTCCCATGTCACTGCTATCTACCGATACGTGGGTACTCTTAATGAGGAAAATGAAAAATTTCTCACTAAGAAGCTTTTCCCTTCCTAAAATTGTTTGGACCTCCCCTACCTCATCAATGTAAACGTCATTCAGCCTAACTCTTACACATACACTTTGGGTTCTTTTGGAGCCAAGAAACTAGAGTCTTCCCAAGCCTCCAAAAGAAAAAGGTTGGCCAATGAAGAGGGAGCCCAACCTGTTCCACCTCCCCAACCTAAGCCCAAAACTGAAATCTTTTTGGCCTCCATCAATAAAAAATTAAACAAGATGACGAAGATGCTGAAGAGATGATTTCTCCTCTTCTCCCACCTACACAGTGACTTGGTGGACTTATAGGAGAAAGTAGGTGACCCTTCCATCTTCTAGATTTTGAAGATTGGGAGGACACACCAGAAGAAGAGGACAACAAAAAGGTTGAAAAGGGTGATGAAGCTGAAGATGGAGAAGAAAATGAAGAACTAGACGATTCTAGAGATGATGACAGTTCTCCCATCTTTTAGTTTGTGTTTAGGGTTTCTTTTTCTGTTTTTAAGTTCTTTATGTAAAGTTGTTAATCCCACATATATTAATTAAATAAAAGTGTTTGTTTTGCAATTCATTATGATATCAGAGCAAAGTATATGTTATCTTTTTTGTTTTGCTCTTTATGTTTACTCTATCTCTATCTATTCATTCTTTTACTCTCTAATATTACCCACTTTTTGATCTTGCCAAAAGAGGAGAGAATAACATTGAAAGAAAATGAGTTTTATGCATAAGAAAAGCATAAGTTAAGGGGGAACAAGTTTTAACTTAGAATTACTTGATTATTGATTAAAATCTTTTGATTATTTGATCATTCACCATCCCAACTTCATAACTCATGCATTTATCTTTCCTTAGGATCAATCTAAGTTGTCAAAATAAAAAAGGGAGAGATTGTTAGACTAGTTAGTTAAACCAATGTCATAAGCCTCTTTTGATATTGACAATGGAGATTGATCAGTTCTAATGCATTGAGAAAGTGTTGTTTTGCAAATTATAAGTTTTATTTTCATTGGAAGTTGAATGGAAGATAAAATCTTCATCTTTTAAAAGAACATCCAATTTGCAGTCGGTATCCCCTAAATTATGACCACAACATTACTTATAAGATGAATGAAGCTAGGCCAGGGAAATTCACGAGCGAATTTATAGCTGCGACTTAGCTGAAGGAGTGTTGGTTGATTCACAGAGGAATTCACGATGGCTTTCACATTAGAGGTCGCGATTGCGAATTTCATAATAACAAAGGAGGGAACCAAAGCTATAGCTACAACATGCCAAGTGTCTAGGGTAACCATTGAAAATAAAAAATCATGAGGGCAGAGATTTAATCCAAGTGCAACTCAAGAAGTTATAGTTTCCTTACCAAATAGTAGAATTTGCAGTCTCAGTTGTGCCCAAGATAAAGCTAGGTCGCGACTGCAACTTTTATGTAGTTGGTTGAACACTACGACTATATTTATTGGACAACTAATGGACGAAGGACACGTGGACTAGCTATTAGATACATAACGGGGTTCTCTATCATGATTTTTAGATCCTCATTGCAAATTAGAAATTTGTGATTACTAAATGAGAGTAGCAATCACGACTTTCGCCTGACAAGCATTTAATGCAAAATCTGTCTAGCACAACTTAGAGATTTTGGGATAGTTTTTGAGTAACATCTCTTTGGTGGATGTGCTATAAATACTCCACCAAATAGATGTAAATGTAAGAGAATTCAATTAATTATAACCAAACTTTTGCCAATTTATTGTTCATTCTTTTATTCTTTTTTATGTGTAGTTGATTGTTTGGTGTGAGCAATAAACACCTTTGTAAGTAGCTTAAAAGTTAGGTTAGATTCTAAAACTCTTGTAAGAGGTTTAAGTGTGAGCCTATCCAAAATACTTGTGAGAGGTTTTTGTGTGAGCCTAAAAACACAAGGTGTAATGGTTTTGTGTGAGCCATAAAACACAAGTTGTATAAGTTTGGTGTGAGCTTGAAAACACCAATTTAGTTGAATGAAATACCCATTGAATATTTGAGGAGTAGATGTAGGGTTTCTTAACACCTGAACCACTATAAACTTGTGTTGATTTTTCTCTTCTCCTTCAGAACTTCCTGAACACGTTAACCTTCCTTTTTACTTTTTAATCAGCCGCCAATTCAACCCCCCTTCTTAGTGCACTAAGACAACAACTACTTTAGAGCTTAAGTTGCTAGAATTTAAAAATGAATGTAAACCATATCTAAAATGGTGACTTTTTTCATTCTAGAACTAATTTAGTAACCATTGAGTATTTCATTAAAAATCCAATTTATATTTTCCAAAAATTGTGAAAATTTTGAAAGAATTGAGTGATTGTGAAAAAGGTGATGATAATGAATATGGCTACTCAAATGAGAGCAAAATTTAATAAATACTAGGATTCTCTAGATAAAATGACTTTGAACATGTTTCTAGCAATTTTATTAGATCTTAGGTATAAGTTGAAATACCATAAATGTGACATGTCATTTAAATTGTCATTAAACTGCTCTATGTCCATCCATTATTGTTAAAAGACCTTAATTCAATTATTATTTATTTATCATATTTATTTTTCACACAATGTCTCTTGTTCACAACATAATAACTATTTACAACAAAGTATACATGACTAAACCAGTTGGAATACTAATAGACTGCATACTGGCCCAACCTCTTTTAAACTGCTAGACAACAACCTCAAAATATAACTGAACACAGTCTTTAGTCTACTCTTCCTAAAATAAAATTTCATGCAAAAGAGTGAGTTTGCATACTCAATAAGTAAATGCATAATAATACTTCAATCGCAAATAACATATCAAACATTTAATTATTAACAACTCATCATCATATCCATATACGAAATAAACAGTCTTTACTCTTAAATACCACATAGGCTATCAAAGGTTATTGTCACACATACTGTCATAAATTTCTGCCACATAGGCTATAGATATCACTGCCACAAAGGCTTTCATTTTTAGTTGCCACATAGGCTAGAAATATTATTGCCACACAGGCTATCGAATGTTACTACCACAGAGGCTATCAAATATTATCGCCACAGAGGCTATCACATGTTATCACCACACATGCTATCAAATAGTTTTACTTGCCAACAACATCAAGTATTAGCCTTTCAACCAATCAACTATAAATCTAACAAAATGTTAGCAATATAATGACTAATAATAACACCCGTAACTTTGGAAGCTCCTATCAACATCTCATGAAAATAAATAAATCAAGAATATAACAATCTTTCATCTATGTATACCACAATATCATCACATTAAACAACATTTCATTCCATTGAAGTATATGGCATTTAACCCATCACACATATAGTACTATTAGCTATTTACTTACTTCCTCATTCACGCTTATTTAGCCGTGGATGGTCCCAGCTTGTTCCCACTATTATCCTCAATGCCTCATGGACCTATTTCAATACACCAAATCAATTTATGATGATAAAGTAAGATTTTCATCTTGTTATGCAACTATGGCATGATAAAATATTTATGCATATTTTCCTTATATGGCAACTTGAGCTTGCTATACTTTCACAACAATAACTCCAAATATACTTATCTAATTTACTTGATTCTTTTTTTTTCAAACAAACTAGACATATAAACACACAACATATTCAAATTTCAGGTCAATATCAGACACACACAAAATGTGGTGAATTTTTAAATGTTGCCCTGTTGGAGTGTCCTCTCAGTTTGAGTAGGTCTTACTCTTTTAGGTGTATCTCAAACTGTACAAATCTAACTGCAATAATAATCTATTATCAGTTATAAAACATATAAAAGAACATTTTTCATGTTTTACTCATTGTCTAATTTAGTCTATAAGATCACCAAAATAAAGGACCAATCTCAGGATGAATAGGTTTGTAACATGTTGACAACCAGTCATGATGAAGTGACAACATCTCAACAACCATGCCAAATTTGGCAAACCTATTTCACAGGTATGTACATCATATATAAATGTATAACTTTCAAGTTTGGACAATCATCAAATTCTGAATATATGGCTATCAAATTCTTAGAAAACAGTTTTAAAAGAAATGTGAGGTTTTACCCCGATACAGAGTCAGTCCCAATCAATGAGCCATAACTCTTTCCACACAACAAATCAATCAATTAATGCCATAAATGTTGTCGGTGCATTAGTTAACCCAAAAGGCATAACAATGAACTCATAGTGACCATACCTAGTACGAAAAGCAGTTTTTGGAATGTCTGGCTCAACAACCCTCAAATGCCAATACCCAGATCTCAAATCAATTTGTTAAAATACCACTGCTCTTCGAAGTTGGTCAAGCAAGTCATCAATTCTTAGTAAGGGATATTTATTCTTTATTGTTGCTCGATTTAGTTGCCTATAATCAATACACAATCACAAACTCCCATCCTTTTTCTTCACAAATAACATTGGTGCCCCCAAAGGAGATATACTAGGTCGAATGAAAACTTTTTGTAACAGTTCTGCTAATTGTTTCTTTAATTCTTGCAATTCCACTGCTGCCATTCGATATGGTGCAATAGAAATAGGTGCCACTCCTGGCAAGGTCTCAATATTAAAATCAACTTCTCTATGTGGTGGCAAACTCGGTAAATCATCAAGAAACAATTCTAGAAATTCTCTCATTATAGAAATATCTGCCAAACCCAAACTAAGAACACTAATGTCCACCACACTTACTAGAAATGCATCACAACCTCCTTTAATTTGTTGAAAAGCCTGAATAGCTGAGATTAAACAAGTCAGAATAATTTTACACTCCCCAACAAATATAACTCTTAATTGTCCTGAAGATCTGATCATCAATTCTTTAGTATGACAATCTAAAACTGCATGATGTTTTGTTAACCAGTCCATCCCCAAAATAACATCAAATTCCTTGAAGTTCATCAATATTAAATCTGCAGTTAATATGACACCACATACTAGCACAGGACAAGTTCTATATACTTTGTTTACGATCACACTACCTCCAGCAGGCATCAAAACACCTAAATCATATCCTAAATATTCAACTAGCACATGCACCCGTGATGCAAATTCTAAAGACATAAATGAATGTGTGGATCCTGAGTCTATCAAAACATAAGCATCTACATTACAAATAGAAATTGTACCAGAAACAACTCCAGGAGTTGTTAGAGCCTCTTGACGGGTGATAGCATAAACTCTAGCCCATGGTTGAGTTTGGGCTGTCTGTCCCCCACTAAAACCTGAAGTTGGCCCACCATGTCCTCCTCTACCTCTACCTCGCCCTCTGCTCCTGCTTGTGTCATACAAATTCTCCCCAACACTACTCTGCCCAATTATAGGAGATTCCCCTCTAGTCGAACCTGCCATTGGACAATCTCGACTCATGTGGCCTGGTTGTCTACAAGTATAGCAAATAAGCCTTTTAGGTCCCCAACACTCTTCATAATGAGTTCTTCCATAATTATGACAAATTGGACTACACCTCTACTGGGTATGCCTATAGTTCCTCTCCTACCCTCTGAGCCTTTAAAACTTCCATAACTACCTCTACCCGTGGCCATGAATACAGATCTACCAAGATGACTCTGGCCTCTGCCTCTTTGATTACTAGTAAATCTTTGAAATCTTGATCCCTTAGATGATGTGAAACAACCTCTTTTTATTACTTTATTTGGTTTTCCACTCCTCCCTGTGTAACTTCTCTTCCTTCTCGCCTCAATTGCATTCTTCTCTTGGATCACCTCTTTAGCTCTGATAGCTGCTGCTAGTAATGCAGTATAATTGGCTAGTTTCATTGCTAATCGATCTCGAATTTCTAACCTTAGCCCCCTCTCAAATTTTTGGCACTTCAAGTCCTCCGTAGCTATATACTCTGGGGCATATCTTGAGAGTTTAACAAATTATACTTCATAGTCTGCCACTGTCATATCATTCTGCTGCAATTGGAAAAACTCCATCTTTTTCTTGTATAAGTATACTACTGGTGTGTATTTGTTTGTAAACTCCCTTAGAAAATCACCCCATGTCAGAGTCATCGGTTGAGCAGTGCTACCTGGAATAGTCTCCCACCAGTCTAATGCATTTTTTTGAAGCAATGATACTTCAGCTTTTGCTCTGGGGTACATTCAAGCCTATTTAAGATCCTCTCAGTTCTTCTAAGCCACTTTTCAGCTTGAATAGGATCAGTAGTGCCTTCAAAGTCAATTGCCCCTTGCTTCCTCAATCTATCATAATTTTTGTCTACAAAAGGTCCTGCATATGCTTGTATTGCCAATCTCTACATCATCTCAGCAAACTGCATGATATTTGGGTTTACACCCACAGTTGAAATATTTCCTGACATCTCAAGAATCTTTGCAACATGATCAACATGCTCATGTGCATGAATAGACTCAACAGACTCATCTTTAACATCGAGACTAGCATGAACTCTATCAGGTGCATCCATACTCCTCTTCCTATATGCCAATGCATGTAAGCATTAACACGATGAAATTATCATCTATATATCACATTCATATTATACATGTCTACAGAATCATTTACCCGCTCTGATACCACTAATTGTCACACCCCATTAAATCATCATTAAATACTCTAAGTCTATCCATTATTTAAAAAAAAAAACCTTAAGTCAATGATCATTTATTTATCATAATCATTTTTCACACAATGTCT